>NQII01002791.1:43330-54504 GCA_002778355.1 Clitarchus hookeri
TTTTATTTTCCCGCGAGCTCTGTATAATTTTTAAAGTAACTTGTATTTCGTAAACCCCGTTTATGAACGACCCTACACACGTCCACAAGCTCCGTTTACGAATGCAGCGCCACCCAAGCAGTTCACCAATTGCCGCACGCAGCAGCACCTCCTGGCCACATCAAAGCCTATTCTTGAAACGCCATTTGATGGCGAATGGATACATAAACGAAAAGGCGCGGCGATTGCCAACTGTCAAGAAAGTGGCCTTCTTATATGGTACAGAATATACATCTGCACAGACAGTTACTTCACTGGGGATACTCAACCAAGCTAGATTTCTCTTATGGGAAGCTTCTAGCAGAACATCATTCTGTTTAAGTTATATTCTTTGCAAGGAACTTAAAAAAAAAAGTGTTTATAGTGGATATGTGGTTATTAAAATCACTGTATGATAACCGAATATCTTTGGCCACACAATTAAGTCCCTGAACCTAACACATTAATTAACACTTTAGCATACGAATCCTCAATGTTCTTCGCCGTTTTCGTCGTATGTATCGTGGTAGTAGCAACTTCTATTATGTAGTACATTTTTTACACTTAATTTCATTAGACCACACATTAGCTCCAGTTTTGGTGTGGTTCACTTGCTGTAGCGCATCCGTATGTTAGCGGCAATTTTTCCTTTGCACAGTTAGTCTGAAACATTCCCACCATAATACACATAAGCTGTTAACTGTGGAATCACATTTGTCTTTCTTCTGTGTGATATCCATAATTCAGCTTCCACATATTCTTTAGCGTGAGCGAAAGATTTTGATAAGGCACTGAAAGAATGTTTCTGAATTTGTTGTTGCGCAAAACATATCTTGTTAGTGTATACTGAACTTTAGCCATGGCCATAATTTCCCATGCCTCTAAAACACACACGCAGCACCTAGTTTGGACGAATGCTATTCGGCTTCCTCCGATTGAGATACTTTATTTTATTGTAATGTATCATTATTTTAAAATTATTTTCTGTTCAGTGTCCGCCATTATCAGCAAGGCGACGTCAGCAATGCTGTAGAACAAAACAACAAACAGTAGCTACAGTTTTAAAGGGGAAGGGGGTTGATTCACAGGTGGTCACGTTTGCGTCTCTCTTGGCATCCAGTGTCCGTGGTTTTGTGGCGTGCACAGTGTTCTCCAGTTCTCCACAGATAAAGGCGTTTAGTCTGGAGATTTGGGTGGATGCTTAACACTTCTTCGTCGGCCTATCCACCTCCCAACAAATGTTTCATCCAGCGACCGTATATCTCGATGGTAATGTGATCGCGCGCCTTTATCTGGGGAGAGTTGGTGAACAGGTTTTTAAGTCCCGAAGGCCAACACATCCTCTATCCTCCCGCACTGCAACTGTACTCTGGTGAGTAAAGCAGTTCACTGCACTTTCTCCTATTGGTCTTATCGGGCCATTCACTTTTCTTTCTTGCCGTATCTAGGTATTCTACCGGTTTTCTCATTAAAATCCTGTCCTCACCAATATAGAGTACTCCGACTTTTACTCATTAAAGCCTTTACCTAAGTACCCCATTATGGGTCATCAGAAATTCGAGGATTCCATCTATCGAAATCTTCCAGTCTCCTTCCAATTTTTGTGGCGAATTCATTCCATATCCTGTGCAGTTGTTTGTCTTCCATCACTGTTCCGACTTCCAAGTGAATGCCCATTTCTTCCACTTGTTCTTTGAACCGCTCTCTTAGATCTTAGGTTTTCAGGAAATCAGTTATTACGTGCTGTACGGTGTCGTCCACACCTCAGACCTCGCAAAGCGGGGACACCACGAGCCGCAGGCTGTGAAGTTTGGCCTTAAAGTTGCCATGGCCGGTTAGTAGCTGCATGCTATAGTGGTTCGTCCAGATCCATTTACAGCGTAGTCTTGCTCGTACATCTGGCAGAAGCTCGAAAGTCTGCCTGCCTCTTTCCGACTTCGACCATCTGTCTTGCCATTCATCTATGATGCCATCGAGAATAGCTTCCTTATCTTCTTTCATCAGTCTGCCAGCCCGCGACCCCTCCGCCACGAGGCCTCTGTACCTAACCAATAGGTCCGCAGGCAGCACTCCAGCAACTACCTGGGAGAGACTCATTGGGGGCAGTCTTATACGCACTTGTCATGGTCATCAGTGCTGCCCTCTGAGCACTTATCAATTTCCTTCTGTGCCACGAAAGTTCGGCACGGTGGTGCCACATAACTGCTCCGTAGGAGATTATGGCCTCGAAGACTGCCTTATAGATGGCCCGCAGAGTTCTGAAGTTGAGGCCCCGACTAGTGTTGCCCAATCTTCTTAGTTTCTGGAACACCACCATCGACTTCCGTGACACGTATTCAATATGCTTTAAAAAGCTCATTCTGTCATCCATGATGACTTCTAGATACCTGAACTCCTGCATGTATTTTATCGGACAACCCCCAAAGTGCACAGTCGGGTACCTTTGCAGTTTTCCCTTCACTAACATTATCTTAGTTTTCTCAGTGGATAAACTAAGCTTAGTGGTTCTTGAACACTCCCATGCCATTTCCATTATAGTATTCGCGTTCGTTTCTATCTCCTTTCTGGAATTTACAGACACGAGTATTAAGCCGTCATCTGCGTACCCGAAAACTGCATACTCCGGGGGGAGTCCCATCTCAAGAAAACCTTCAAAGAGGATNGGGGGGAGTCCCATCTCAAGAAAACCTTCAAAGAGGATGTTCCATAATATCAGCCCGAGGACCGATCCCTGGGGGCACCCCTTCGTCAACCTCTCTTTGACTTGCACATTTTTGCTGGAGTAGATACTCCATCTGTTTCTAAAGAAATCCTGGATGACCCTGTAGATGTTCGCAGGGCACCTCTTCGTTTTCAGCCTGTACATCACTTCCGGCCCTCAGGTATTTTCGAACGCGCCAGATATGTCGAGGAAGATGGCCATAATGTATTTACTTGGTGACCCTCTTATTTTACTCATGACACCATACAGAGCAAAATCTGTCCCCATTCCTCCTGAAGCCATACTGGCGTTCGTTAAGCGTACCCTCCGCTTCCAGGGCCATAGTCAGCCTCTGGTTTATCAGTTTTTCCCAGTACCGGAAGCAACGTCAACGGCCTGTAAGATTTAGGGTCATCCAGATCCTTTTTGTTCTCATTGTGCAGGATTCTCAGGCATCCCAGTTTCCAGGGGGAGGGGGACACCCCAGCCTAGAGACAGTCATTAACAATATCCAGTAAGATTTCCTTTATTCGTGTGTAGCACCTTTTTAGTATTTCAGAGGTTAACCCGTCAATACCAGGAGCCTTGCCCTTTTTTCATTCTATAGACTGTAGCAGTGAGCTCCTCCATTTAAAATTCGGGTGTATCTTGCTCCTCTGGTACTATATCCATTAACCGTCTCTTAGCTCTGTGGTCCTCCTCCTTTTTCTCCACAGTCATCAGGAAGGAGTGTATGGAGCAAGACCTCCATTGACCTTTCCTTATTTAGATTTCCATCTATTTTCATGCAGGGTGGTGGTGCCGTTCTCCTGAGCTTATCTGCTGCCAGTTTATACACAAGCCCAAATGGGTCTTCATTGCCCATTTTTGTTACAAAATCCTCCCAGGATTTAGCCTTCTTCTTCCTGACCCCGCTAAAGTAAGCTTGCTTTTTCTCCTTATATACTCTTGCCAATTGTTTCCTCTCTTCTCCATGCAGCTTGTCCTTCCGCTCCCGCTCCAGCTCTTGGTCCCACCATGAAAGATTTGGAAGTCCCTTAGATGTCTTTCGCAAGTTTTCTTCGCACGTTTCCCGGATGATTCAAGTCAATTGCTCGACTCGGTCATCCAGGGATCCCATGATGTTATATGTGCGCAGCTTACCCAGCAGGGCCCGGTCANGTTTCTATCTCCTTTCTGGAATTTACAGACACGAGTATTAAGCCGTCATCTGCGTACCCGAAAACTGCATACTCCAGGGGGAGTCCCATCTCAAGAAAACCATCAAAGAGGATTTTCCATAAGATTAGCCCGAGGACCGATCCCTGGGGGCACCCCTTCGTCAACCTCTCTTTGACTTGCACATTTCTGCTATGTCGAGGAAGATGGCCATAATGTATTTACTTGGTGACCCTCTTATTTTACTCATGACATCATGCAGAGCAAAATCTGTCCCCATTCCTCTTCTGAAGCCATACTGGCGTTCGTTAAGTGTACCCTCCGCTTCCAGGGCCATAGTCAGCCTCTGGTTTATTAGTTTTTCCCAGCACCGGAAGCAACGTCAACGGCCTGTAAGATTTAGGGTCATCCAGATCCTTTTTGTTCTCCTTGTGCAGGATTCTCAGGCATCCCAGTTTCCAGGGGGAGGGGAACACCCCAGCCTGGAGACAGTAATTAACAATATCCAGTAAGATTTCCTTTATTCGTGTGTAGCATCTTTTTAGTATTTCAGAGGTTAACCCGTCAATACCAGGAGCCTTGCCCTTTTTTCATTCTATAGACTGCAGCAGTGAGCTCCTCCATTTAAAATTCGGGAGCATCTTGCTCCTCTGGTACTATATCCATTAACCGTCTCTTAGCTGTGTGGTCCTCCTCCTTTTTCTCCACAGTCATCAGGAAGGAGTGCATGGAGCAAGACCTCCATTGACCTTTCCTTATCCAAGATTAGATTTCCATCTATTTTCATGCAGGGTGGTGGTGCCGTTCTCCTGAGCTTATCTGCTGCCAGTTTATACACAAGCCCAAATGGGTCTTCATTGCCCGTTTTTGTTACAAAATCCTCCCAGGATTTAGCCTTCTTCCTGACCCCGCTAAAGTAAGCTTTCTTTTTCTCCTTATATACTCTTGCCAATTGTTTCCTCTCTTCTCCACGCAGCTTGTGAATATGTCTCCTCTCCCTTCTAATGTCCTTCCGCTCCCGATCCAGCTCTTGGTCCCACCATGAAAGATTTGGAAGTCCCTTAGACGTCTTTCGCAAGTTTTCTTCGCACGTTTCCCGGATGATTCGAGTCAATTGCTCGACTCGGTCATCCAGGGATCCCATGATGTTATATGTGCGCAGCTTACCCAGCAGGGCCCGGTCANAGTCAATTGCTCGACTCGGTCATCCAGGGATCCCATGATGTTATATGTGCGCAGCTTACCCAGCAGGGCCCGGTCAAAGGCCGGCCAGTCCGCCATGTTATGGATATACCTGACCTCTCTTTCAAATTGCTCAGGTTCGCGGACACTACCACCACCATGAATCTCGAATGCAATCAATCTATGATCACTCGAGCTTTTGTTTGTGACTGCCCAGTGTTTTATCCAATTGTTGGATTTCCTGTTCACCACAGTGATGTCCAGGTAATATTCAGTGTCATGGGCCTGCGAGACGTATGTGGGGAGCTCAACCTCCTGGTTTGCCACATCCATATCGTTCATAAGTAGGAATTGTCCCACTAACTCTCCCACCTCATCAGTGATGGAAGAGTGCCATATCTCGGATTTTGCATTTACATCCGCGCAAACAAACAGGGGCTTCTCCCTCAAGGTATTTCCAATAATCTCCCATCTATCCAGATGGGTCTGCATTTCATCCCCAAACTGGAATTACGAGGAGACCAACCAACACTCTGTGGTGCTCATTGTCACTTGCACACAGGTGTGGTGCATATCTGACACACTTGCCATAATAACTATGTCCATATCCTTGTTGGCTCCAAGCACTCCAGCCCGGGGCGCAGTTCCACATGTATACACATCGCCCCGCAGGCCCACAGAGTTGGTGAACAGCTGTCACTAAGTTCTTCTGCAGCATGATATGGTAACTCACCTGTCACTGTTCCATCAAAGAAGAACNTGGTGAACAGCTGTCACTAAGTTCTTCTGCAGCATGATATGGTAACTCACCTGTCACTGTTCCATCAAAGAAGAACAGATACTTAAGTTCTCTGGCCGACATACTGCGCCACAATGTTAATCCAGAAAGATTAACTACTTACTCTACCAACATGTGCACACAGTCGTGGCGGTTGACAGTTCCATTCAATTTACAAGTTGTCNGGTGAACAGCTGTCACTAAGTTCTTCTGCAGCATGATATGGTAACTCACCTGTCACTGTTCCATCAAAGAAGAACCGCTACTTAAGTTCTCTGGCCGACATACCGCGCCACAATGTTAATCCAGGAAGATTAACTACTTACTCTACCAACATGTGCACACAGTCGTGGCGGTTGACAGTTCCATTCAATTTACAAGTTGCCTCATAGGACCAAACAATCATGCCAGTAAAATGTTCGTCGTCGTTGCACATGTTCATAGCCCACTTACAAAAATTCGGTACTGCTATCTGGATTGTTTTCATTAATAGTGTGAAGTAAATTAATAATGTAGGGCCTCCACTTTACTTGCTTTAAAATACGGTGTACTCTTGATTTATTGACACCTGACTCACACCCAGCTTGCCATACTGACTTCAACATCCCGGGGGGATGTGTGCAACACAGCCCCCACACTTCCTTCGTCCGCTGTTCTTTTCCTGCCTCAACGTCCATTTTTCACATCACACACAGTTCCGTCCTTCTCAAACTTGTCACGTAATTGCGCCATTTTTACACTTGGAGGTGGAACAGTATCGAATTCAATCCTTCATCGTCTCTGCAACTCAATCATGTTCTCGTATTTCCAATAGTATTTTGAAATGCACTTACTTTGCTTGAAATAAAACCACGTCACCTCCTACATTTCCTCTACAACTGTAGTGCTGCCGCTCGTGGCTGCAAATTGAACTAACAGCAGCAGAATGGCTACACGCGCTCGCACACACCCAACGTTGTCACTACAGCGTCAACTACACAGAGTCCCATCATAATGTCTTTAAAGATTTCACTATTATCAACGTTTATAGGAAGTAAATATTAATTTGAGACACCAATTACATCTTCACTTCTGGGTTGTAGAATTTACTGTATTTTATGCAGCACTTAGATTATGATTACACCGAAATTAAATTTATAAGCTTAGCAAAAATGCTTTGAGTGTGGCGCCTATAGCACCCCCCTCCCTCCCTCATCATGTCCTAAGGTAGCCACGAAGGCTGGCTCCTTCCTGAGTTGGTGGTGGTGTTTCGTCACTGCAATGAAAAGACAAATGGAGATTCAGAGTAGTAAGGGTCGCGCTGTATTGGTTTGGGTGGCTCTTAACAACGAGGTATTTAGAGCTGATGAGCGTTAAGCGAGGTATGGATCAGCGCCGAAATGCAATTGCAGTGGAAACGGGAAATCCCCGAGAAAACCCGCCTAGCAGTGGCATCTTCCGGCACGTGCGAAAATCCAGGAGCGACCTCGCCGGCAATGGAGCGCGGTTCGTCATGGAGGCAGGCGAGTGCTGTAGCCACAGTGCCACCGCGGCCCCGGCTCAGACTGGAGACAATGTTGANCAGAGTAGTAAGGGTCGCGCTGTATTGGTTTGGGTGGCTCTTAACAACGAGGTATTTAGAGCTGATGAGCGTTAAACGAGGTATGGATCAGCGCCGGAATGCAATTGCAGTGGAAACGGGAGATCTCCGAGAAAACCCGCCTACCAGTGGCATCTTCCGGCACGTGCGAAAATCCAGGAGTGACCTCGCCGGTAATGGAGCGTGGTTCGTCATGGAGGCAGGCGAGTGCTGTAGCCACAGTGCCACCGCGGCCCCGGCTCAGACTGGAGACAATGTTGAGAGTGGTGGGTGTGAGTACGATGTACGGCTATGTAGTGACTGTGGCCCGCGAGTGTGGTAGGTCAGCGAGGGCACGCGGCACTGCCGGCAGTGAGTGGTGGCGAGCAGCACGCGAGAATGTGGCGCACGTTGCCAAGCCGCCTCTTGGCACTCTTCTGCGCCGCTCATCATTGTGATAGCAGGCATAAAGCTGTCCCACAGCGTCTTCTAGGTGGAAATAGCCTCTTACATCACGTCACGTCACTCTGTCGTCTGACTGGCGCGGCATATCTCTCGTAGACACTCGAGGCGGCCGCCTAGTGAGGAGTGTGTGTGCGTGCGTGCGTGCAGGGCAAACATCTGTGAAGAAATAAGGGCGACGCCGACAGGCGTATGTAAAGCGGTATCGCCTTATCTCTCACGTCTTCTTCCAGTGGAACAGTACTGTTGTACAATAGCAGAGACAGAACTACAGCTGCTGAGCTTACATTGTGTTTAAAGTGTGTTGCATCTAACTATTCGTTTTCTTCATGCAACGGACTGCAAGAAACATTCAAAGTTATGTTTGGTGACAGTGTGCCACAAGACTTCTCATTAGGAAATAACAAGGCTCATTACTTGGTTAGTAAATCTTTGGGTCCATACTTAAAAAAAAAAACTTAAGACGCAAGATATGGCAGGTTCTTACTTTACTTTATGACGAAACCACAAATTCATCTGGAATGAAGGAGCTCCAAATTGGTGGGAGATATTGGTCGAATACTTAATTTAAAAAAAAATATGTTTTTAGTCATTTAGAAACTTTTTACATAAGTAAGGCCACTTCCTCAGTCATTGTAGAAAAACTGAATGATGCTTTGAACAGTTCCATGCTTAAAGGAAGCATTTGCTGATGCTTGGGCCTGGTGGTCCAAATCTCAATAAGTCTGTTGCTCGAAGTATTAATGAAACCTGCGTGTTAAATAAAAGGAAGCCATTAATTGACACAGGTGCCTGCAACATCCACACAATCCACAATGCATTTATTAAAGGCATTTCAAAATTTGGAGATGTTTCTATGCTTGTTTGGGATGTGCGCCACTTTTTTGATGGATGGCCAGCTCGAAGAAGTGACTTCATTGAAATACAGACATCTCTTAAGCTCCCAAAACAAAATTTTGTGAATCATTATCCAAGTCGGTGGCTCACATTGTATTCAACAGCATAAAGGTTACAAGAGCAATGGACTGCTGTGCACAAGTATTTTTTGAACTACATTCCCAAAAATAAACATACATTAATGGAAACACCATGCTACTTGAAAGTTGTCCGTAAAGAAGCCTACGATTAAAGCTGAAATATTGTTTGTCATTTCCAGTGCAAAATTGTTTAGTAGTGATACGGAGTTTTTTCAAAGGAATGAACCTCTAATTCATCTGCTTCATTCCCAGCTTGAATCATTAGTTACTACCTTACTTGGAAGAATCTGCACCACAGACTCTTTGAAGGATGCTAAACTAGAATGTGTTTAGGTATGTTGTGTACAAATAATGTGCTTCCCATTGAAGATTATGTTTTTGGGATGCTGTCAGAAATGCCTTGAATGGTACACGTGAAAAGGAAATAAGTTTTTCCTTCCTAGGTGCTTAAAAACATTATATTGAAAGTATAAAGCGCATTGTCAAAAAGTCATAACTTGGTTCCGCCGTCAAGAGCTTATCTTGTCTCGGTCCTAATAAGAGATGTTTACCTCACAGTTATCATAGCCTACTTGAGGATATGCCGTGGGAAGTCCCAACTGACTTGCTTCTGGACGAATGGAAACTACTTCAAAGGGAGGAAGGAACTTCAACTGCAAGCATGTCAGTTGATGTCTACTGGTCACAGTTCATGGAGCTGAAAGATGTATGTGGCACTGGTCCAAAGTATCCTACCGTAACAAAAATTGTGAAAGCAGCACTATCACTTTCACATGGTAGTGCAGATGTAGAAAGAAGGTTTTCTTGTAGAACTTTGAGCACTGATCGTACCTCGATGTCCAAAAGAACATTAAATGCATTAATTACTGTAAAGGGTGCATTGAAAAATTACGATAATAAACTATATCTTGTCCCTATTGCAGATGAGCTCTTGAAACTGGGGCATATTGCTCACAAGAGCTATAATGCCTACTTGAAAGATAAAAAAAGGAGAGAAAAAGAAAAATTAGTTCGAGAACAGAACTTGTAGTACAGTGATAAAGTCGCGGTGCCTGTCGGAAAGAGTAACTTTTGGGAGTAATTTCGAAGCTCCGTCGGACCCTAATTTTTTTTTATCATTAAATGTTACATGTGGATAATAAATTTGTATTTAAATAAAACACTATATTTTGCAAACGGTTAGTAATTTTCGTCAAAATTAAAAAATAACATACTCTTACTCTAGTGACTTCACATAATTTTCAAGAGAATGAATGTAACTATACTAGTAAGCAATAAATTTATGTAAAAGGCGTAAAGTAATATAGCAATATTAAGATGTGCTAGTTATTTTTATAGGCCTACGAAAGTTACTAACTGGTAGCAGTTCTACGAATGGGGTTCATATTTACTACAAAGCACACACGGCGCACCCACCGAGGGTGTCAAATGCTAGTACGCGAACTGCCGTCGTGTAATAAGAATCTCCCATGGCGGCTCATATAGAGACTGGTATACCGGTTGATACACCAGGCCTTGTAGAAGTTTGTGTAAGACCAAGTACGGCTGCAGGTATCGTGTAATATCGGCTTTACAATAATAATCAGATTAGTCTGTTCAGGCCTAACAGAAATATTACAAGCTACCGGCAGACAAACAATTGCAGCACTCCGTGAAAAAAACACGGTAATTAGGTAAATCAAGAACAAGTGGCCAAAGCGGAAAAATGTCTGCCTCCAAAAATAATATTTAAAAAAAAATAGACTGCATACCTTAGTGCGCGTTGCCGTATACCCCTATAAATACTTAAGCCGACCAGGAATATGAGCTGAAGCGTCCATGACAACCCTGCAGAGGTGAGCGACCTCCTTTTTTCTTATTTTTTATATATATTTTTTTCCTAACCTACTCTAAAACTAATTGTTGGTGTGAGCCCGCGGTAGGGACAGGAGTTAATTGCGTCTCAGGGCTAAGCCCCATACGCCTACAAGGAAAGGAAATCATGCAAGGAGACATGCATCGCGGCAGCGAGGGATTGGGCTGCCATGGTCAGCTTTCGGCCATGACAACCTCCTTGAGTGTACTTATAGCTAAACTACTATACCAAGAAGAGAAAGGGAAAAACCGGCATAGTCACAGTAAAATCCCTTTCGACAGGAAATAATTAAAGGTTGTTACATGCATTAACAGAAAATGCTACAGGAGACAGATAGGTGGGAACCATGCATTTTATTAGTGGGTGGAGAAAATACTAGTAGAAGGGGCAGGACATCTTTCTTTCATTTGGCTCTGGCTTAACTAGAGTAATGTTTGCACATCACTCTGGTGGGGGAAGTAGCGCATTGCAGCATCTCACCCCCC
>NQII01002791.1:54644-142171 GCA_002778355.1 Clitarchus hookeri
AGTGTCAGTAGAGCCAACACTGACCGGCTTTTATTTATTCATAATATGATGGTAATTTACCTGAAAGAAAAAGAGTTAACTGTAACCTAAATAAACCTAAATAGCCTATTACTAAAACTGAGTCCACGAGGACTTTTTTTTAGTACCTTACATTATAGACTAAATAACCCATGAGGTGTCCCTTTAGAACTCCTCGNAGTCCACGAGGACTTTTTTTTAGTACCTTACATTATAGACTAAATAACCCATGAGGTGTCCCTTTAGAACTCCTCGTGTTAATCTAAGGCTGTATGTTAACAAGACATACAGCTTGCTATAGATAAATACCTATCCTAAAAAGCTGCGCAGATGCTAACATAATTGGCCTTGCAGTGTGTTACATGCAGGTTTAAGGGGGAATGTGCGCGTGAGCGACCTGCAAGTGCCAGACCCGGTATATATACACAAATTCACCCCCTCTTCCAGCACGACGCACACTCCCCTGAAACGCGAGGCGCAAAGTTCATCAGCAGCGAAGAGGGCGAAGCCAACTCTAGGGAACAGCCTCACAATCAATTGAGGCCTAGCTCAAGCTTTGTCCGCCGATTATGCAGCTAGTGGCGTCGTCGGCGGCGGCGACGACTGGGGCACCAGATTACACTCAGTGACGGAAATGTTTTGCTTCTTCATAGCTTAGCACCCAAAACTGTTTAGTGCAAGCAAGTTCAAACGACGAATAGAGTAACGTGCGTACGCTACATTGCAATGAAATAAAACGAAGTTTTAGTTTCAACACAGTTTCAATACTTTGTGTGCAGTCCTTTAGGTTAGATGTTGGACCACGCGTCTGAGAGTTGTTTTTGAACCTCTTTAGCAAGATAATGCCACAAGTTCTCTATCGGATTAAGATCTGGACTCTGAGGTGTAGTGAGATGTTTTCCGGGGGCATTATACAACAGCCATTCACGGGTTATCAAAGCACAGTACTTGAGGTCATTGCCTTGTTGAAACCGGAAGCCCCCTTCTAGATGAAGTTTCTGTGCAGTTCCGACTAAATTATGGCGCAACGCCTCTATATATTTCTTAGAATCCATTGTACCATCTATAAATGGAAGCTGTCCCATACCACCCGCAGCNGGCGCAACGCCTCTATATATTTCTTAGAATCCATTGTACCATCTATAAATGGAAGCTGTCCCATACCACCCGCAGCCATGCAGCCCCAAACCATCACGCTGGCACCTCCGTGCTTTGCCGTGGGGATTATGTTTTGAGGTTCATGCTCTTTGTTTGGTTTTCGCTAGACCTTCCTGCTCCCATCTGATCTGAACTGAGCAAACTTTGATTCGTCGGAGAATATAACGGTGTTCCAAAATCCCATGGTGTGATGACGATACTCATTCGCGAACTGTAGACGCGTTTTCCTATNGAGAATATAACGGTGTTCCAAAATCCCATGGTGTGATGACGATACTCATTCGCGAACTGTAGACGCGTTTTCCTATTTGTTTCACTTATAAATATATTTTTCCTCTGAGACCTGCCGTGCAAATGCGCACTGTGCAATACATTCCTTATAGTTTAAGCACTCGCCTTTCTGTCGGTCCTTGAAGCGATCTCTGATGCGATATATATACAACACTGCGGGACGGGTCCTTCTGCGGCAAACGCACGATATTTCGTCTCTCCCGACATGTGAGCATTTTTGGACGACCAGATCTGGGCTTGTTTTCTGTTCGCCCCGTTTGTTTGTGTTTATTCATTATTGAACTCAATGTAGTAAAGCTAATGCTGAGGGTTTTTCCAATCTCGCGATAGCTTTTGTCTTGTTTATGCAGTAATAATCCTGGTCACGTTGAGACACTGAAAGTTTCTTCTGCTTTCTTCCCATACTAACTGAACTATCACACACTTCAGCGCAATGATTACGAGGAATAGAAGACTCGTCTTGCAAGCAACGTAACCTGACCTTGCACGTAAAGTTATTTAACACATCACAAATCGGCCCTGTACGAATACTTTCGTGTGTTTTCGATCTGCAGTTTGTATTTATCATGCCGAGAACATTTTACATTATTATTACGTTTACAGATAACACCTCAAGTGTTTTTCCGTAATACAACACCGTCGCGTTCAGTTGGTGTACGAATACTTTTTGTACCTACTGCATAATAGTGAGTATGGCTTGAGAGAGTTCGATTGTCCTAATTCCACTACCCCTCCAGGGAGACACCGTAGACATCTGGTGTCAGATTGGAGCCCAGGCGGCCACACATTCCCAGTCATAATGTAGAAACACAATCTGTAGTTTGAACTTTTAATGACCATTCTGCAATTTGATTACATCCATAATTCATTAGGGCGTTTTCAGTTACCTTTTTGGCTAGATAGAAAATAGCTCAAAAATAACTATTGTAACCACTCAACAGCATTATCTATTTACAGACAAAGGATTTGGATAGAGTAACTCACTTGATATCTTGTTTATTTCTGTGGTCTTTTTCGTGCCGTTTTGTAGGCAGCAAAGGCAGTTGAAAGTATTAATTTAAACTCTGAATGTAACATATTCTGTAATTTTGGTAATTGCTAGTGATGGTTGATTGGGAACATTAATCTGCGCACGAAACAAAACAGGAATTCCCTCGAAGAGTTGTGCCACAAGTGACTTTGCGTTTTAATGATAAAAGTACGTATCGCTTCTCACACAGGAAAATGGCAATGTTCGAGCTCGCCAGAAGGGCAGTTTAGATTGTCTTGGTGGGCAAGATGTGTGTACTTATGAAGGCGAGATGGCCGAGGACTGAGCATGTGTGTAGTAGGTACATGTGTCCTGGGTGAGTGTCGCAGTCGTGTGTGTTGCTAGTGGAACCAGCACTGCAGACTCTCCTTGTGTGTCGTTATCGCGGTGGAACAGATGTGTGTGCTGGAGCTTGACTGCCGGCGACAACCTCAACACTGGCTCCTTTGAGAGCTGCCCTCGTTGCCAACTGTCTGCTGCTGCGCCACATTCCACAGCCCAGTGCCGAGCAGTTGGCTTCCCTTCATTTCCCATAGTGAGGTTGGTCACACTAACGCAACAAGAACTGTGTTTCCTCATCGTACAGGTTCCGTACGAACATGCATCATTGAGGGAAGTCAGTCCCCGCAATATACTATTTGTGAATTTTTATGGATCGACATACGACATAGTTTTGTAAATTTCCTAAAGTAGATATTACTTGACTTATATGGCCAGTATTACAGTACTTCTGCAATCGTAGAAGTTATTAATTTAAAATTAATGAAAACTGTGTATGTGACCGATGTGTAAAGCTTGAGAAGCACTCGTATTTATGCTGTGTCGTGCAGAACATTTCGTTATGCTAATGGAATGGAAATTGGAGGACTGAACCTCTTAATGAACGTTCATTTGCGGCACCGAGAGAGCAAGTGGCCAACTTGAGGNTGAGAAGCACTCGTATTTATGCTGTGTCGTGCAGAACATTTCGTTATGCTAATGGGAATGGAAATTGGAGGACTGAACCTCTTAATGAACGTTCATTTGCGGCACCGAGAGAGCAAGTGGCCAACTTGAGGCTGACTTGGGCGAGGCAGTAGTTCATGAAGGGCAGTGAGTGGCGACACAGCTCCGGCACTGACAGGAAGTGCCTCTGCCGGACCACAGGCTCCTCTGGCTTCCGCATGGACGTGGGAGAGGAGCGGATTGCGCATCACTATGTCAGCTCGGAGCTAGGAGCTGGTCAATGCTGATTGAGTGTGTCTCAGTCCATGGAGGGACTCTTCGGCGTGTTGCTGTATACTCCAGCAAGAGGTCGGCTACAGCCGTTTGGCGAGTATTCCCCAAAATGGCGACCGGGAAGTGGCTGTGCCGTAGTGTCGATGATGTTGCTAGTGAAAGGCATTCGAGGGTAGAGGGACTACCAGAGTAACGGCATTGAAGTTCGGGTCCGCCGGCGATCGCAGTTTGTAAAGCGCCATGTGCAATACGACCCTGAATGTACGAGTGTACGCGCTGTACAGTTTTAGGCTGGAGTTGACAATTGGCGAATTTGTTTCCACATACTAGTATATTCTGAACGGATGCACTGCAGAATTAGCCCATTATAATGTCGCATTTAGAGGAGAAACAATTTCGAAACCCTAGCATTTGAAAACATGTGTGTAAGACTATGGGAATTCAAAATATTTTACAATATTTGCATGAAAAAAACTGCGTGCCTTGTACATTATTATTTTCCATGGCTGGAAACTCGGTTTACAACCAGACTTCTTCTTCGTTATTTTTAATACTAATCTTCTGATGTAAGAACTGGGCAACAAACTACACAGTACGGTATTTTTTATCTAGTTAGTAGTTCCAATGTGGTACAAATTTTATTGAATTATTTTTAAAGTGTGTATTGTTTCTTTTTATACTTCTAAAATTTTTACTAATTAATGTTATTCGTCCAGGGTATCCACCCACAGGGAAACCAGGTAAAAGTCTGGGAATTTCATCTGGCAGGGAAAAGTCAGCGAATTTTCACCTGGTTCAGGGGAAATGTAAATATTTGCTTCTCTGCAAAAGTTGTTTGTTGTGTAAATGCAGAATAATGTAATTATGGTCGTTTGCATTTTAAAATGTCTATTTTTAGGTTTGTGAACTGGCAGTAATACATCTTTGCCAAGTGCCAGAGGGCCTATACAATTAAATAAAGTATTTGTGTGTTTGTAATGGGCACTCGTGTGATGTCAATACCATGTATCGCGAGAAATATCAATGGGCTGAATAAAGTGTTGTCCCTGCGTGCTTGGTCTGTTGCAGTGTTATTTAATTAAACGTAACTGATAGCACATTTGTTCTGTCAGCAATGGAAACCTATGGTATTTGAAGGTTCCGGTTGTGCCGTGGATGGTTTCAAGCTCTACATTCTCAGTAGAAGGTGCATTAGAAACTGCAAGGCGCCTCGAGGGGTCGTAGAATACATTACATTATGCAAAGGCATTACAATTCCCTCTTATTCACAAAAGCTTGATACATTGATTACAGGACTTGATGAATTATATTAAGATTGAAAAATACAANAATTCCCTCTTATTCACAAAAGCTTGATACATTGATTACAGGACTTGATGAATTATATTAAGATTGAAAAATACAACTTGCAAACTATATAAATGGAAAAAAATTACCATATACCAATCTTTAAATGACTTAAGACAATTATTAGAAAAAAGTTGACTAGATTACATTTTTTGACCAATTAAAAAGGAGGGCAGCGGTTTAAGCCCAGTAATGCCTCTGTTACTTAAAAAGGAACATATTAACATTACCATTAAAAAATGTTATAATTTCGGTGGAGGCAGTCAAAAGACCCACCATAGCTCCAACAGAATAGATCTGTTGCAGACAGAACACACATTAAAACACAGCCCAACGCGAGAGTCGTGGACACCAATATTGATTAAAAATGATTAATTCTTGGGCGGCGGACAAGACAGTACACAACAAGTTAAAACGAGGAGACACAGTAACACGACAGTTTTAGTTTAACCGAAACAGAATTTTGAAAGTAAAGAAAAANAATTCCCTCTTATTCACAAAAGCTTGATACATTGATTACAGGACTTGATGAATTATATTAAGATTGAAAAATACACTTGCAAACTATATAAATGGAAAAAAATTACCATATACCAATCTTTAAATGACTTAAGACAATTATTAGAAAAAAGTTGACTAGATTACATTTCTTGACCAATTAAAAAGGAGGGCAGCGGTTTAAGCCCAGTAATGCCTCTGTTACTTAAAAAGGAACATATTAACATTACCATTAAAAAATGTTATAATTTCGGTGGAGGCAGTCAAAAGACCCACCATAGCTCCAACAGAATAGATCTGTTGCAGACAGAACACACATTAAAACACAGCCCAACGCGAGAGTCGTGGACACCAATATTGATTAAAAATGATTAATTCTTGGGCGGCGGACAAGACAGTACACAAGTTAAAACGAGGAGACACAGTAACACGACAGTTTTAGTTTAACCGAAACAGAATTTTGAAAGTAAAGAAAAANACAAGTTAAAACGAGGAGACACAGTAACACGACAGTTTTAGTTTAACCGAAACAGAATTTTGAAAGTAAAGAAAAACTAGCATTACTGCTCACCCAAGACGAACACAACTATGCCCCACAAAACACTAAAACATTTAAAAAGAGCCCAACACACAAACAAAAATAGTTCACGACTCACCTTTAATTACGCCCTAATGCTCGGCGGCTCCAGCGGAAAGAGGAGGGAATCCGAGCCAAGAAGATTAGACTATCGCGTCGAGTAGAAAGCAAAGAAAATGTCTTGCGCGACGGGCGCTAGCGTCTCACGGTCTTGAAAAATAGGCCATGGGAAATTATAAGATTCTGTCTGGAAAACGGAGAAGTTACGGAATTTCAAAATGGAATTTCAGTGGACATCCTGTTTGTCGGTTTATTTCCAGACTACGTTTGGCATACGGTTCGATAAATTTTTGAGTAAAATTAATATTTGGATTTGCATGTTTCATTATAAGTACAGACATGATCATCGCAGACCATTACATTAGCATACGTCGCTAATGCTAATGTTGTTGGTATTAAACACGCGAAACAGTGGGCAAGTGAGGATTATCGGCGAAGTCTGCTCTTCCTACCATGAAGTAAGTAACACTAGTACGTGAGTTCAGCATGTCGGCGTGGTTCGCGCGGAAAACGACTGGCTGTTTTAGATTTCCGCTGAGTCTGTTCGCCGTAGTGGGCGTGACATTCGCTGTCTCGTTACTAAATACACCTCAATACTTGCTAAACTACAGAAAAGTATCTTATTTGAAGTTTACATTATACATCTCACAATTTATATTTTAGAACAACCAAATCCACACTAAAACAATTTAACTATTACAAAGTTTCATGGTGGTGAATAAATATATTGAACAGTGCTGCAAGACAATTCCCTGATTTTGGGCAATGTCTTTGAACCACCATATTCTGCGGTTTGCAATGAAGCTCATCGCTCGCGATCTTCAATCACGCAATGAACCTCAGCGGTGCAACCGGGTATTTTGTCACATATCCTAGGTGCATACCCACAAATTACAAACTTTCAGTATAGAAGTAGAATAATTATNCACAAATTACAAACTTTCAGTATAGAAGTAGAATAATTATTACTGGTTCACCAGGCAGAATTATTTTTTTCCATATGGAGTGGTCAATAACCAAAGATGAGCCACTAATGTGCATGGATGATGTGAAGTCTAACGAAGTTTATTACATTGTGTAAAATGATTCTCCCCTACCCGTACCTGTATCTCTGTGCGCAGTGTTTNATTTTAGAACAACCAAATCCACACTAAAACAATTTAACTATTACAAAGTTTCATGGTGGTGAATAAATATATTGATCAGTGCTGCAAGACAATTCCCTGATGTTGGGCAATGTCTTTGAACCACCATATTCGGCGGTTTGCAATGAAGCTCATCGCTCGCGATCTTCAATCACGCAATGAACCTCAGCGGTGCAACCGGGTATTTTGTCACATATCCTAGGTGCATACCTACAAATTACAAACCTTCAGTATAGAAGTAGAATAATTATTACTGGTTCACCAGGCAGAATTATTTTTTTCCATATGGAGTGGTCAATAACCCAAGATGAGCCACTAATGTGCATGGATGATGCGAAGTCTAACGAAGTTTATTACATTGTGTAAAATGATTCTCCCCTACCCGTACCTGTATCTCTGTGCGCAGTGTTTGTAATCTTGTACGTCTTGCAACTGAAGACTGGCAACAGTTGCCTGGCCGCGCCCCGTGACTCAGACCGTGTTCCAATTCGTTACGAGTTTCGTTTTTCGTAATTTATATTTAGCATTTTGCAAGGTTTAGTCGGAACGCCATGACATTCAACTGTCTAGCACGCCATGCTAGTATTATTTTCGTGTTATAATTATTACGAAATTAAAAAATCAGGAAGTCTTAAAATAAACAGCAATTATTTCCGAAAGTTGCTGGAGTGTCGTTTCAAATTTAAAATTAGCAATGTAAAACAAACATGATGTGCAATTGTTATTTAACAAAAATTGTGTCATGAGAAAATACCTATTTAGAGAATATATCAGCAGATTGCTTGTGAAATAATTATTGTTAGTACAGTATTTACACATTTGTTTATTCCGATAACCTCGCCTATATATGTATTTAAACGTTTCAGGGTGGCAAAAGTAATATGGTGGCGATTTGGTAATTTATAGTTTGTAATTTGCCAGCTTCGACGTTGACAAAACGCAAATTACAAAAATATGTTGAGNCAAAAATACGTTGAGTTGAGAGATTTGGGCGTCTCTTAATAACGAGGTCTTGAGAGCCGATACAAAAATACGTCATATATTTTGTAGACAAGACGGGTCACGTGTCCATTTTGCTAACAAAAAGTGCCAATAGGAACACGGCCTGAGTACGTCGGTATATGTAATTCAATATGCACTTACTAAGTAAGTCACTGCGCTCAATGACTAGTATAGTTGAACGTACGCAGCATCGTTCAATTAAAATGCGCTATAGGCTGTTCACGGCAAAGTGAGCACTTGTGAGGCCCTACTTACTTTTTTCCTATCAGCCATTTCTTTAATCATCCCACCACTTTTTAAAATAAATATTGCCATGTAAGTAATAATCAGTGTACATATTTAACNGAAGTCTAACGAAGTTTATTACATTGTGTAAAATGATTCTCCCCTACCCGTACCTGTATCTCTGTGCGCAGTGTTTGTAATCTTGTACGTCTTGCAACTGAAGACTGGCAACAGTTGCCTGGCCGCGCCCCGTGACTCAGACCGTGTTCCAATTCGTTACGAGTTTCGTTTTTCGTAATTTATATTTAGCATTTTGCAAGGTTTAGTCGGAACGCCATGACATTCAACTGTCTAGCACGCCATGCTAGTATTATTTTCGTGTTATAATTATTACGAAATTAAAAAATCAGGAAGTCTTAAAATAAACAGCAATTATTTCCGAAAGTTGCTGGAGTGTCGTTTCAAATTTAAAATTAGCAATGTAAAACAAACATGATGTGCAATTGTTATTTAACAAAAATTGTGTCATGAGAAAATACCTATTTAGAGAATATATCANTAAAACAAACATGATGTGCAATTGTTATTTAACAAAAATTGTGTCATGAGAAAATACCTATTTAGAGAATATATCAGCAGATTGCTTGTGAAATAATTATTGTTAGTACAGTATTTACACATTTGTTTATTCCGATAACCTCGCCTATATATGTATTTAAACGTTTCAGGGTGATAAAAGTAATATGGTGGCGATTTGGTAATTTATAGTTTGTAATTTGCCAGCTTCGACGTTGACAAAACGCAAATTACAAAAATACGTTGAGTTGAGAGATTTGGGCGTCTCTTAATAACGAGGTCTTGAGAGCCGATACAAAAATACGTCATATATTTTGTAGACAAGACGGGTCACGTGTCCATTTTGCTAACAAAAAGTGCCAATAGGAACACGGCCTGAGTACGTCGGTATATGTAATGCAATATGCACTTACTAAGTAAGTCACTGCGCTCAATGACTAGTATAGTTGAACGTACGCAGCATCGTTCAATTAAAATGCGCTATAGGCTGTTCACGGCAAAGTGAGCACTTGTGAGGCCCTACTTACTTTTTTCCTGCCATTTCTTTAATCATCCCACCACTTTTTAAAATAAATATTGCCATGTAAGTAATAATCAGTGTACATATTTAACNGCCATTTCTTTAATCATCCCACCACTTTTTAAAATAAATATTGCCATGTAAGTAATAATCAGTGTACATATTTAACGGGACTCGAAACTTAACGTCTAAGACTACAATTAAATATGTTTATTGATTATTATTATTCCAAATGAGAGGGCTTACGAAAGTGCTCGCTTTACCATGAATAGCCTACAGAAGGATGTTATTCTGTAAAAGAGGTGTATCTGATGGTAAAAATGCACTTTCCACTTTTAACAGTAGCATCTAGTATTTAATTTCAGTTGATGATGTAAAACTGCGCAAATACTACAGCTAAAATTAAACCGTGCAGTTGTAAAACAAAAGTAATTGCACATTATATATTTCATAATTTTGATTATTTGCTAGTTTTATGCAGTGTTATGTGGCAGTAATCACCTCGATTCCGAAGCAGAAAAAACATTCAGTGTCTTTAGGTGGCCTATCGCAATACTGGAGACGAACTTTCTGTCAGCTACACTACAGTAAAGGCAATCATTAACAAATACAAGGAGACTGGTGCTACAGAAATTAGCGGCAACATGAGAGCGTAGACGAATCGTCAATCTTGCACAGATGGAACCCTATAAACGGCGAAATCAATTCAGACATTCAGCAAACGCACACGAAAGTAATACTCAACATATTAATGTAGCTGTAGAANTAAACGGCGAAATCAATTCAGACATTCAGCAAACGCACACGAAAGTAATACTCAACATATTAATGTAGCTGTAGACGAAATGTTTCCTGGAAAAGTAACAATTGTTTATAAGTGTGTGTATCGTAGCATGGACTTGGTGTATTTCAGCACTGAACCATGTACGTTTGCGAAACATGTTGCTTACTCATAACGATCGACGGCAGGGAAAAAACATATGCGCAAGGGAGCGTATTAGGGAATTTGTATTCTGCTTTCATTATGTTTTTATATGCAGAAGACAAATGAACGCACCAAACACGTAGCTACATTTTTCATTAAATTTTTTGTTGTAGTATTGTTGTAATATATAAAACGCGTCATTTAATTGGTTTTGCATATTATCGATTTATTTTTCAAAATTGTAACTACTTAATGATTTTTCGATAAGGCAATTGTTTGCTTTCCATGAATATTAAATACAACCTTCGTGCGAAAATACATTTGTGCCAACTTTATTTTCAACCGATTTCTGGTAATGGCTTTTAAGTTGGTGTAACGTGACAAGCGTGTATACCTTGTGTAGCAGCGGAGGGACGATGGCGGGCTGTTCACTGCTATCATTGTAGCACGACGTTGAATGACTTAGTGGGAATGTGGAGCGCGCAGGAGGTGTGTGAGGGACTGTCGCAGTGTCGTGTTGTCACGTCCCCTGGCTGACTGCTCGGCCTGTACCGTCACCAGCAAGATGTGTGTGGCACTGCTTGCCACAGCCGCTCTGCAACTGACGTACCCTCGTCAATTGGCGTGAAGCTGCACACATTTGCGTGCGTGCGTGCCTGCCTGCGTGGCGAGACCATCGTTTTGTACATGTAATAAACTTACAAGAACTTGCTAGGCCACCCATACTGGTGCCGAAGAACATTCCTGAGGCACCGCCGTTTGTACATTACATCCACGTGTTGCTCATAAAGAGGCAGAAAGAGAGAGATAGACAGAGGCAGAAAGAGAGATGGATAGACGAGAGAGGCAGAAAGAGAGATAGACAGAGAGTAAACTTAATGTCTACCTTTGTGCTTCATGCCGCACATNGATAGACGAGAGAGGCAGAAAGAGAGATAGACAGAGAGTAAACTTAATGTCTACCTTTGTGCTTCATGCCGCACATTTTCAGTGTCGTTCACTTCCACCGCAGATAGGGTTAATACTCTACCTGTGTAGAGTCCAGCATTGGTCTCTCCAGTAACTGCCCTCTCGAATACTGATCGTAACAGATGGGAACGTCCCCAGAAGGAATTTGCGTTGGATTGACAGCACTAAGCTTGAAATAAGGAACAGACGTTTTCACATGACATTGTCTGCTGAAAGTGAACTGCATACCAGCCCGGGTTTCCCTGAAACTGACCTGTCTCACCACAATCCCACATCTCCCACTACAGAGTTCGTCTCATCACTCATGTACTGTACCTTCAACACTTTTCCCAGCAGCCTTAGTGCTCTCTCTCTCCCCCTGTTAGTCTTCTGTTTCTCTTGCACATTCCGTTTTGATTCTTACATAACAGCTCCCTCTTCATAAATGTAATAACAGGTGCATTGTGTATTATTATGTTCCGTATATTTATCTTTACGTTGTTTCCTAAATGTGTGTCCCTCTCTGAAAATGCAGAGCACTGTCATTCACAGTTAGCCTTTTGCCTCCATATCTCCTATCTCATCTCACATAGATCTTGTTTAATTTCAACGGTAGTAATTTATTGCAAAACACTTCCCAGTGCCGCTCCAAAATTGCTTACCAAATTGCAAATTTACCCACTTCATTCTGAATCATCTCATTTCCAGTATTCTACCATTGGTATACATTTACCTACATTTTTGGTTTCCTGATCCAGTCTAGTGTTATTTCCCCTNGGGGGGGTGTGCATGGTGCCCCTACTTGGACACTGTTCCTTTGAAGGAACCTCATCACATACGAAGCTTACCCTCTTTTTTCAGCCTACTTTCCGAAGTATATGAGATCACTTTCCTGTTTGTGTGTGTGTGCGCCCCGTAAAAATTTGTGTCCCTTAATATCTTTTGAACGCGAATACAGAATTTCACAAAACTCGTTACGCATATACTACTTAGTAAGTACATCCGAGACTTTTATAGTTTTGACCACGCCGGGTGCTTATTTTCAAAATGGCGGCCATTCAAAATTGTTGTGTGTTTGAGAACTATTGAACCTATCTGAACAAAATTTTATATATTGACATTGCATCATGTCAGAATTAAATTTAGAGATGAAAATTGTACGTTGTCCACCATTTTGGAAGCTAGAACTACATTAAAAAGTAAAACTTTAATGTTATATCTCGAAAACTGCTCAACCGATTCTCGACTAATTTTGCACGTAAGTAATACTGTGAAGGTCATGCAAACATATGCGATGCAAATACACTAAGCACCTATTTTCTAAATGGGGACAACACCAATATTTTAGGTTTATTGGCTATATATACCAAATCGTTCGGCAAATTTCGATCAATCTGAAAGTGCACATATTATTACAAATATATTTACAAACACTGCCACTATTATCCACCATTTTGTGAGATACCATCACATGAAGAAATAAAATGGTTTATTTCATATCTCAGGAACAATTACTCGATTCCTATCTAATTTGCCAAACAAGTAGCACTACGGTATGCAGAATAAACTGATATATTTCAAGTGGATCACCCAATTATTTTCAGAATGGTGGCTTTATAAACATTTTAGTTTAGTTGCTTTATCTACGCAAGCATCTTAACTTTGCATACTGACACAATATTTATACATCAAATGAGCTTGTACATAAACTCTTTCTCCGCCATTTTGGAAGATGGCACTACATGCAAAATTAAACTTTTGTGTCCTATCTCGGATTACAGTTGTATAATTCCCACCAAATTCGTGCGACAAGGTATACTTTTGTGGTCCGTCTAAATCGATATGACGTAAGGGGGGAGTCGCGTATTTTCAAAATAAGTCATGTAAGTATT
Organism: Clitarchus hookeri; assembly: GCA_002778355.1. NCBI lineage: Eukaryota > Metazoa > Arthropoda > Insecta > Phasmatodea > Phasmatidae > Clitarchus > Clitarchus hookeri. Next base: position 68,075 of record NQII01002791.1, read on the forward strand.
TTTGCTTAGTATGCATGTCCCTTACAATTTCAGTATCTATGAAAATCATAAAAATGAGCTAATGCATAAACCTTTTTGTCCGCCATTTATGAAACTCGTCACAGGAAAAAATGTAGATTTTATGCCAGATATCGTGGACTAATCAACCTATTCCCACCAGGTTTTACACGCAAGTAGTGCTGCGGTAAGGCCTGTATACTTGCATGTTTTAGTTGGGGCGGGCGTTTTTTTTTATTGTGTGAATATAATTAATTTACATTAGTATGTTATATCTGTTAAACAATTCAACCAAATTTGTTATGCTAACAGCATTTATTAGAAGCATCAATTACGCATACAGATATAATCTTGTGCCGGCCTGTTAAGATAAAATCAAGGTTGAGAAAATGGAAATTTTGTCATATTTATGGAACCATTCAATTAATTTCCACAGAATTCCGCACACCAAAAGGTTCACAGAAGGTCATGCGAAGTTACGCAATTTAAGTGGGTCGGATACTGATTTTCAAAATCGCGACCATATAGATTATGTACATAATTTTTTTCATTTCTATTGTACAACTTAACAAAATTCAACCAACCTTTATATGCTGATGGTATTTATTGTAAGCATCGTTTAGCAAGCCTCTTTTTTTTAAAGGCATTTGTGTACGTTGTAGTTAAATGAGAAAATAGTTTTTATGCCATACTGGGAACTAATCAACCTATTTACACCAAATTCTTTTCAAAGTAGAGCTACCGTGAGGCATATAAACTTACGTGGTTTAAGTGACTCTCACACTCATTTTAAAANATTCAATTAATTTCCACAGAATTCCGCACACCAAAAGGTTCACAGAAGGTCATGCGAAGTTACGCAATTTAAGTGTGTCGGATACTGATTTTCAAAATCGCGACCATATAAATTATGTACATAAGTTTGTCATTTCTATTGTACAACTTAACAAAATTCAACCAACCTTTATATGCTGATGGTATTTATTGTAAGCATCGTTTAACAAGCCTCTTTTTTTAAAGGCATTTGTGTACGTTGTAGTTAAATGAGAAAATAGTTTTTATGCCATACTGGGAACTAATCAACCTATTTACACCTAATTCTTTTCAAAGTAGAGCTACCGTGAGGCATATAAACTTACGTGGTTTAAGTGACTCTCACACTCATTTTAAAANAATTCTTTTCAAAGTAGAGCTACCGTGAGGCATATAAACTTACGTGGTTTAAGTGACTCTCACACTCATTTTAAAAATGACTGCCCCATAAATATTTTACTTTAGTAAACTCTATTTACCAAAACATTAGACTAATTACATCCAAAGCTGATGCTCCGAATCCTACCTTCATAATGCAGTTGATTGTATGCTAGCTTATAGGACGAGGTATTCTGGGTTTGAGTCCTAGGTAAGGCACGTTTGTGCATTTGTTATTGTCTTACTAAACACCACTCTTCTATAACCAATAAAGTAAATCGTGTACAAGTTCACATCTTCCGGCAGAAACGTCACACAGTCACGTACATCAAACGTATTACACATGATGGACGATAGTTCTCTTCTGAATGATACACAAATGTCTACTGCGGCAGGTTCAAACACTTGTCCCTTCTNTGGACGATAGTTCTCTTCTGAATGATACACAAATGTCTACTGCGGCAGGTTCAAACACTTGTCCCTTCTTATATTTTAGCCAGGTACGCCTCGCAAGTTAACGGAAAACACATAGTCGTCCAAGTAATTTTACCTTTGTTCATGCAGGTCGTACTATTGCACGAGTAAACCAAACCTGGTGTATATACTCGTCGCCTGCTTGCGTTAACAGAGCACTGAGTGAGCACGGCAGCTTCATTCCGGGCCTTATGTGATATACAGCACATGACGTTACATTACACGGTACCGAGAGAAAACTATTCTCATCGACACGACACGCCCAGTGTTCGAGCCCGGTACAGCATTCTACCTGGGCGGGCTGCCCCGGAAGTTTGAAGTGAACTCTCCTGTAGCATACCGTGACTTCGCCATCGTACGTGACTAGCGGGTTGAATGTTGCGTGCATGGTTGCGGATAGGCGTCCACGAAATAAGTACAGTGGCGTCGGGGTGACCACCATGTGAAATATGTGAGACAAAATAAAATTCCGAGACGGTGGGGTTATGTACATGACAGAAAAAAAAATATATATAGGCGCTAGGAGCGTCTTTATGGGAATTCTACGGCATGCATCGACCGTCCGTGGTCAATTGACTTAATGCCCGCGTAGCTAAACCGGACTGTGGACATATTCAGCTCGGCCATATCGGCATCGATGATTAGTTGTACGTACCGAGTTGGCAGCCTGATGCGGAATTCCTCGTCTAACATGCATGTGACACACTTGCCGTATGCAGTCTCAGTCCTCCAGAAATCGGAGGCTATGTAAAGCTTCCCTATGACGAGGTCTGACAACGACTTGTACTACCCCGTACCATTAAGCTTGGCGAGGAGTCCTTCCATTGCTGCTGCTGCTGCTGCTGCTGCTGCTGCTGCTGCTGATACAGGATCAGTACTATAGTTTCCCTCATCGCAGGCTGACCTATTTATATCGATCTCGGTGGTGTTGTTTTCGACAAGAATTTGACCCTCGTAGCAAGTCTCCCCCCTCCAACGCCTTATCAGCCGAGCATTCAGGCACGGACACACGCAGCCGTGCCTGCAAACGGTGGACACGTGGATAATTTTTTTTACATATCATTCTCGCAACTTTCGAAACGAAGGACAGCCAGCCTCCTCCGTTTGGAGGTCACAGATTTTTAGTTTTGTGTCGCAATAGGTGCTTAAATGACGCTTTTGCTCCGACCCGGTCACAAAGTCAGTCTCGCTCCCGTTTAATAATACGCTAAGTACATCGCGCACTGTATCGTATTCTACATCACCCACACTCCAATTGATACCGTGATAGTATTGTTCCAGCCATATATTTGTTACTTTGCTTTTTACGTCTAGCTCATGCAAAGGAAATGCAGGTAAGAATGTGCGTGTTTCTATGCGCCCGTCAACATACGCCACACAGATACATTTAATAATGAACCCGCGCTGTGAGACGAATCCCTGAAAGTTCACATACATTATGCCGGTCGGGTAGTGACTGAAGTATATTCGCCTCTTACATCAGTACTTTAACTATCCTGCTTCGCACATTGTATGTTACGAGTCTGTAGTGAAGTATTAATGCATAGTCCGGAGTGGAGGCTGGAAAATTCACCGCGGCGGATATTTCAATCCTACAGTCTACCACGCCCGATTTAATTGTATCATCCTGTTTACTAACGTCAAATACCAGTAGGGGCGCTGTGTTCAGAAAGGTGTTTGGTTCGAGTGTGGGGGCCTGCGTTTGTATGTAGTAAGACCTCTGGAAGTCCGCGTACATCTATAAGGGGCCATATAAGCACTGTTTGTAAAATCAATGTTCAAATTGCCATACGGGTAAGCCTCGGAGTTTAAAAAAAAATTTTACGCTCTTAATATTGACATATCAAATTTCGAGCAGTCTGTATTGAGGGCATTTCGACTGCCTGTCTGAAACACAACAATTATGATATCGTGGTTTTTCACTCGTGAAACTAGTTTTAACATTCCAATTTACGCCCATGAAGGCAGGAATACTCTGGTACGTCTCTAAACTCCATGTACGAAACGCAATATCTATGTTCCTTCCTTTTTCCGCATATTTAATTAATTTTACGCGTTCAGACATGTTAACCTGCACGTGCGGTAAATACCAGTCAATTGTGAGTATTGCTAGTGTCACAGCTTCTGCTCCCATGTTCTGGAGCGCGTTCGCCTGCGTGTTAGCCATGTGAATAACTAACTCTTGCTTTGAATTAATAATCACATGCTTGTAATCTTCCGCGAACCCCAACAGCACAGCTAGTGGAATACATACTTCGAATTTCTTGTTGGCATAGATAGGGACCTTAAACTCCTCGTCGATGCCCCAGCTCGCCATTTTGGCGGCGGGCAATTGGTTATGTGGATTTCAGCTTTGGTGATCGCGTCTTCGAACCCCGCCTGCTCCGCAACATTTAATATTTCCACATCATGCTTGATCGTCAGGCCCAATCTTCTAAGGAAACGCACGTTTTCAGATGTCAGTGCTCTGCATGCTTGACTCGGACGGACATTAGATTTGGTACCGTAGGTGACTTTTATTGCATTCACACGTTTAATTTTCAGGCTCATCTTTCCTTAAATGCAAGCAGACCGTTATCTCCTCGCCTCGAAAATTCACTATAGATACTATGACTTCCTGTACATTCTCTGTCACTACCGGAACATAAATGGGCGTTTTCGGTACATTCACCAGCTTAAAGCCGGGTGGCACCATCGCTGAAAATTCGTGCAGTGTCTGGCTGGGCTTACCGTTGAGATACGACTCGTTAACCAAATTGCAATTTATTCTTATTACATTTACAGGGAATATTTGTACCCGCAGGGTAGATTCGTGTGTTTTATTGCCCGCATATGTGGCGTTCTCGAATCCTAGCATTGAGGCAAGAGTATCGCTGTTAGGGAAGTCTACCTGTGCACTACACTTCATATCGCTGTGCAGGGTGTTCGCATTACCACACAGNGAATCCTAGCATTGAGGCGAGAGTATCGCTGTTAGGGAAGTCTACCTGTGCACTACACTTCATATCGCTGTGCAGGGTGTTCGCATTACCACACATAATTAACGTTGCATCCTGTCCCAGCTCCCGCGTAAGATACTCGCCTATGTCTTAGATCTCGTAGGAACCCGGGGTATACGCACCTCCCCTCTCTTCCCCCCCTCCCTTAACGTAACTGAACATACAATTTCGGTCATCTATGTTCGGTACCGAGAAGTACGTTTGAAAATCAATCACCGCCACGGACTATACCCCCTTCAGGGAGAGTGGTGGGAAGTGCACGGAACGCAATTCCGAACTGTTGCCCAACAAGATCAAGGTAATTGACATGACTGAGGTCCACAACTAGCGCCTACTCGTTAAGTATCTATCTGGTAAGGAAGCGCAGACAAAGGTGTCCGCAGTTCCATGCTTGGGGCTTTTGCTCTGCTCGATGATTATAGTATATTCGTGCTCCTCTGAAATACGTTTTCAGTCGTGGCGGGGTCCTTAAGTTTCCAAAACTTTCAAAGTAGCACACCGTATCGCCATTCTTTTTATATGCAGTCAAATGAGTTCCCGGGCCTGTGCTGCTATCGAGGTTTACTATGCCACACTCTACCCGATGTGTGCGACGAGGTAGTCGATCTCGCATGAACACTCCCCAGAAATTACTTATTTTTAATTGTCGTGCATATTTACGTATTTCAAAGTTTTTTAGCGGGTGGGCTGGCAGCCCCCTTAAGATCGCCTCGTTCTTTTGCGTTGCAAAGTTCTCTTCCTGCCCCCTCCCCCCAGCACTTGTTTGTAGGGACGTAGGTACAGCCCACGACCGTTTTTTTTTTGCAAGCATCTCCATTCGTCTTTGTGTCTCAAAGTCTCAGTCAAGCATTTGTTTTCATCTTTGGCCATATTAACGGCCCTGGCAATGCCACTGGCACGTCCGATAAGACTACCTAGTACTCCNATTAACGGCCCTGGCAATGCCACTGGCACGTCCGATAAGACTACCTAGTACTCCAATTGCAGGCAAGATAACAGGTAGAATTCCACCTCGTTTCACTACTCTACGCGGTTTCCTGCCAGTACGTAACTTTTACGTCCTTCCAAATTTCAATCCCATGCCGCGCTTCATCTTAGTCTTCATAATTTTCGNTAGGCGTTCCCCGAGCTTGGACAATGACGAACCTACTATTGACTTTGCTTTATCAGCTAGAATCGTATCGGCCGCGTGTCTATCTGCTAACTTAGTACTTGTCGCTTACGCAATATCGTGTTCCTTGCACACACTGTCTAACACATTAATCGGCACGTCGCCACGCTGTAATCTTCTCTCCTCTCCAAACGTGTGCCGGGACCGCAATGCTTATAACCCGGAATGTGTGCCTCGAAGGGGAGGTTGTTATACACTTTGTGCTGGCGGCTGGCTATGAACCTGGGTCGCTGTAATGTTCGTTCTTAGGACACTTCACATGTGTGTCTTGGGATGAAACTTTTTCTGCGCTTCACCTGGGAGACTGTGTGTGTCGGCACGTGTCCGGCGGCTCGTCGCCCTTGTGCTTCAAGGTTGTCCAGAGACCAGGCGTCGGGGGTGGTGCTCTCTGCCTCCCCCCTTCCAAACTATCTGCCACTATTCCCATGCGAGTCGATGGGTTGTTGCCACGCGAAGGCTGCTGCCATCCCTGCGGGCGGCGAACAGCAGCCCTGGTGCTTGTGTAACCGCTCCCCCACACTAGCATGTGAGCCAAGGGCGACATGTACCAAGGTTTCTCTCTTCCATTGTCGGTCGCAATGCAGTTTCTAGTTTTTCTTGTTTTCAATTGCTCGTGATTTTTCACCAGGGTTCGTTATGGTATTTCACAAGTGTAGAAACAATTAGGTATTTCACAAGGGTAGAAACAATTATATTTTACTCAGATCTGATTTCAATATCCATCTGTTATATCTGGAGTAGAATCCTATCCATTTGACGAATACGTGCANATTTTACTCAGATCTGATTTCAATATCCATCTGTTATATCTGGAGTAGAATCCTATCCATTTGACGAATACGTGCATCCCTTTGTGTTTGAATACCTTTTCGACCAAATAGGTGCCGGGAAATTTCGTTTTTCATTATCTCCTCGCTATAGAACTGCCCTTTCACCCGTTNGTTTTTCATTATCTCCTCGCTATAGAACTGCCCTTTCACCCGCTCGACATTTAAGTCTTCCAACTCAAAGGTCCGAGGTTCGTTATGTCGAATCTTGACGATCCTGTATAGTTCGACGGACCAATTGGGCGTATACGATTTCGCAATTTGGGGTTTAATTCGGGAAATGCGAACATAGTCTCCCACCTTTACCATCGCCTTCCGCCTATCGACTTGCTTATCGATTTTAAACACAGTCTCCAGCAAAGAATCGTCTTTAATGTACACCAGTCGCATACGTATGGTCCTGTGTTTTCTAGCATTGTATTTGCTAATTAGACGAGGTAACATATCCAGCCACGCATACCTTCCTCGCGCCGAGAATTCACTCCACATATCTGCTTTTAACGTTCGGTTAAATCGCTCCATACTAGACGCTTTTTTTATCTCCATGTGTGCTGTAGTGGTTAATTTTGTTCCGGTCCATTAGTGAACTGAAAGCCTTATTGTAAAATTCCCTACCTAAATTAGTCTGCATATTCTTAGGCGGTCCCTTATCGTTTAAGACAGTTTTTATAGCGTTAGCAATGTCCGCCTCGCTTTTTCGGCGAACTGGGACGGCCCATGTGTATTTGCTGCAACAATTAATTATGGTTAGCATGTATCTATATCCCTTATTCACTGACGCATACGGGATCATTTCCACCAGGTCGGCTTGATACAAATCGTCAAGTCCAAAGACAAGTACTCTCCTTCTGCGGAAATTTCTTCTTACTGGCCAGTGAAACTCGGCTGCAATTGCCACACGAGACATGTTCAGTAGACGTATCCACCTTCGCGCAGTTCCTCCACGATATTCACAATCTCATTCGTATGTGAATGATTACCTGCCTGTTGAGATGCCACGAGTAGTCGAAGTTGTGATATGAGTTCATTTATATCATCCCAGTACACGTACTCGAGCTGGCTGCCCCCATCAAACTTCGAAGTCAGTTCCGAACCACTGGCTAGGCCTACATCGGGAAACAACTTGGCAATAATGTCGAATTTCGGCTGGGTCTTGTCCTTGTGTGTATTGGTAGTTACGTCATTATTGGTTAAATGCGCGCTCGTGAGTTTAAGTAATTTTTGGTATTGGTGTAGGGCTGCGTTTGAATAACAGTTTGTAGAAGCCCGGACCCGCGCGTATGGTTTCATTGTCAATCTGTATGTAATCGTTGGGTAGAAAATAAATATGCTTGTTCCTGAGATAGCATGTTTTGTTCCGCCTATATATGCCGTAAATCACATAGTTAAAACGAGTCATATAGGAAGTGAGATAATTACAAACAGTGTCCGGGCGGGAACCTACCTTTTCCTTAAGTTTCAATTCGGCCAAAGATACATCATCATTATCATCTTCGTCGTCGCCCTCTGGAAGTGGCTTTAGTTCAATGTCAGGGTCAGTCTTCACACTAGCTGACAGGGGGAACACGTTGCCCCTTTAAGGTATCCAGCCGGGATGTGATCGGGCGGAAGGCTTCTTCCAATACTGCATCGCGCCCAATACACGCACACTTGGCCTGCAGGTACTTATCGCGAACACTTGCAATGACCCTGCATAAATCCTAGGTGGCGAAAGACGTTATACTTAAATTTATGGTGACTTGTTCATATACTATATGTATATATATATTAGGCAATGACTCTACATGCAATCAAATTTACTATTTTATCTTCGAACATATTAAGTTTCTGGAGCATTGCAGTATGCACATGCACGCAATGCGTCCATTTTTCGTCGTCCGTGCGCAAGTCGTTTAAGTTATGCACGAACCTGTGCCGGATATGTTCCTCTAGATCTGCAAGTCCAATACTCAAAGTTTGATTTCGGATGTCGAGTTCTTCGAGCAGATTTGTACTAAGTTTATTCGTCATCCCTTCCAATATCTTGCTGAGGTTCGTCTCTATGCTACCTACGCTCTCCAGCTGTGTACATAATGTGTTAAGCATTGTCGAACCTGCGCCTGACGCATTAAGGTGGTCGCCTAGTTTCGCGTACAGGATTGTAAACCCCTTAATGTTGAACTACTCGAGCTTTGTCCCGACTGCTGTGAGCTTGGTGTCCACACCACTCAGCTTGTCGGCGCTCTCGGTCGCTATACGCAGATTATCTCTCAATGTTGCAACAAGGGTCGTAAGGGACCTGTAGTCGATGCGATTGCCTAAATCTACCAGCTGTGCTTCCACGGCAGGCAGCTTGCTTGCCACTACGCTTTGAATGTTATTGGTTAAAGTCTGAATATGTTTCATCATGGTGAGGGCCNGTTTGATTTCGGATGTCGAGTTCTTCGAGCAGATTTGTACTAAGTTTATTCGTCATCCCTTCCAATATCTTGCTGTGGTTCGTCTCTATGCTACCTATGCTCTCCAGCTGTGTACATAATGTGTTAAGCATTGTCGAACCTGCGCCTGACGCATTAAGGTGGTCGCCTAGTTTCGCGTACAGGATTGTAAACCCCTTAATGTCGAACTACTCGAGCTTTGTCCCGACTGCTGTGAGCTTGGTGTCCACACCACTCAGCTTGTCGGCGCTCTCGGTCGCTATACGCAGATTATCTCTCAATGTTGCAACGAGGGTCGTAAGGGACCTGTAGTCGATGCGATTGCCTAAATCTACCAGCTGTGCTTTCATGGCAGGCAGCTTGCTTGCCACTACGCTTTGAATGTTATTGGTTAAAGTCTGAATATGTTTCATCATGGTGAGGGCCNGGCAGGCAGCTTGCTTGCCACTACGCTTTGAATGTTATTGGTTAAAGTCTGAATATGTTTCATCATGGTGAGGGCCATCATACTGATGGCACCGAGGTTCGCGTCTAACTTCATACTTATTGCTTCCAGCGCGGCTGAGTGATTAAGGTGACTGTCTAGTTTCGCGGCAAGGCCTCTAACTTCCCCACCCACGTCGTTCGAGGCTTTGTCGTTAAGGTGAATGTCTAGTTTCGCTGCGAGACTGCTAACTTGATCGCCTACATCGTTAATTTTCTTCTCCGTAGCTGCAAACGCACTGCCTAACGTGCTGAGTTTCCCTACATTGCCGGATACGTTTCTCAGCTTAGCGTCCAGCTTGGTATACAGTACGTTCGTGTTGGCGAACAGACGGCCTTCCATGGTGACGATATTTGATTCCAGTTTCCGGGGTACCGCACACTCAGTCTTTACATTAAGGTACCCGTCCAGTAACGCTGTGAGGCCTGCTAGAACTCTCGCACTATCTTACCCCCCCCCACATCGGTGATTTTCTTCTCCACAGCCAATATCCTAGCCTCTAACATGTTCAGTGTAAGTACGTCGATAGTTTGTGCAGCTGGGCCTCCATATTGGTAAACAGTATGTTTGTGTTGCCGGCCAGCCTACCCTCCACGACTTCGAGCGCGTCCCTGGTAGTGAAGGTGGTCAGGTGGNCTCCACGACTTCGAGCGCGTCCCTGGTAGTGAAGGTGGTCAGGTGGGATACCTTTTCGAGTAATGCTCTGAGCCTCAAATCCATGCTCATGGTAAGTATATCGGTATCGAAGAGGCGGCCTTCCACGGTGGCGAGCTTCCCACCCACTGCCAACAGTTTCTTAATGTCATCTGCCAATGGGCGTAATTAGCTTGACATGGTCGTATGAACACTGCTGGCTATACGNCCAACAGTTTCTTAATGTCATCTGCCAATGGGCGTAATTAGCTTGACATGGTCGTATGAACACTGCTGGCTATACGCTCTCCCACACTGCTCAGAGCTGTCTCTAAGGCGGTGATTCGCGCCATACCTGCCAATAATATGCGCAAATGCGACNCCAACAGTTTCTTAATGTCATCTGCCAATGGGCGTAATTAGCTTGACATGGTCGTATGAACACTGCTGGCTATACACTCTCCCACACTGCTCAGAGCTGTCTCTAAGGCGGTGATTCGCGCCATACCTGCCAATAATATGCGCAAATGCGACNCTCTCCCACACTGCTCAGAGCTGTCTCTAAGGCGGTGATTCGCGCCATACCTGCCAATAATATGCGCAAATGCGACTCAATACTGGTTTGCAGTGTCGCCACCGGTCGCATTCGAGCCATACCTGCAATTAATGTGTGCAACTGCGTCTCAATACTGGTTTTAAGTGTCGTCACTGGCCGCAACGCTTCCGATGCAACGCTGCGAACAAAGGATACGTTCGTGGCATCGCCGTCATATTTCGCGCTTCCTAAATTCTTTGCTCGTTTTCCTCCGAAACTACAGTTCCCGTCATTAGTAGATATAATACAGCTTTCCGGCGTCCNCTTTGCTCGTTTTCCTCCGAAACTACAGTTCCCGTCATTAGTAGATATAATACAGCTTTCCGGCGTCCGCTTCAGGCTGCTATGGCTGAACTTGGATACTGAGTAGCTCATACTTCACTGATGCATTATAATGAACTGATCGAAACCCCTATGGTACGGTCCTTTTTCAAGTGAAAACTCTTTTGCTATCACTAGGAACCCATGAGGTTCGCGCCAGCAACACGCACCTATGTCTTTAAATCTGTCGAATGTCATGTCGGTGTTAACATGGTCCGAGTAGACGTGGTGTAAATTCAGGTCGTCCATACGAAATATGACTAGGAAATTCGAATTGTCATGTAGAAGCTGTTTAGGCCTTCGTGAATATGTTTGGCATAGGAAAATAGAATCCACTGCTACATGGCGTCCCATGCTGAAATACTGCTGCATAGTCGCCTGCTTCTCACACGCCACCTTGTCAAAAATAAACACAGAGTTCGGTAAAGCCTTGCTTGGCTACACGACTGTGTCGTTGTCACTAAATGGAAAATAACGGAAGCCAGCAATGGCTTGTAGTATTTGCGATAGTCGTAAGTACTTTGGCTGATGAAGAGATTTCGAGTATAGGTACACATTTTCGAAACGCAGACCATGGGGTTCCTCTAGGAGGCTAACAAGGACACATGTCTTATCGCAATTGCTCGGTCCTGCTATGATCCCTCGTATGGTGTCTGGTAATAACTTTCCATTCCGTAATTTAAAAACGTTAGTTTCATCTTCGTCGACGTCACTGATGCAGACAGGAAGCGTGGTTGACTGTGGTACGATCTCCATTGAACTGATATGCGAATCGGTTAATCGGCAATATTTATGTGAGTTTTTTTTTACCGTTCGCTACCCTGGGCAATCTCTGTTATGTGTGTGATGCGGTTTGCCACTTCGGTGTTGGATGTGGACACGCGCACATGTGTATGCAAGTATGTTGCTGCTCCCGGAGGGAGAGTGTTTGTGATGATAAGACTTATATATATTTATATTTTCTCTCTCGACCAGGTGGTGAGGCGAGGGTTATCATTATTATTATTATTATCTAACACATACAAGGCTCTAGCGTATTTGTCATGGCAGGCGTCTCTTAGGAGCCGCTGTGCTCTATCCACTGCATCACTGCAGCACCCTCATGGTGGGTGCGTTGCTGTAAGGAGCTCGAGGGTATGTGTCATGGCAGGCATCTCTCTTGGGACCCGTCTGCCCTCCGAATGCAAGAGCGCGAAGTGCGCACTCTATCCACTATGCTACCGTTGCACCCTGTCGAAATTGAATGACAGAATATTACATTTAACTTGTCACCTATCTGTTCCATCACTGCGGCACCCCCTCATAGCAATGGAATGCAAGAGCATGAAGGTTTTTTTACATATGCTCTATCCATTGCATCACTGCTTCCCTCCCATTCGAAATGTCATCTCGCGAAGTCCCATGGCGGGCGTCTCTCTTGGGACATGCCTGCCCTCCCCTGTGAATGCAAGAGCATGAAGTTCTGTACTCTATCCATTGCATCACCGCGGCACCCGCCTTGCTATTGAATACAAGATCATGAAGTTTTAACATACGCTCTACCCATTGCCTCACCGCAGCATCCCCATTGGAATGCGAGAGCATGACGTTTTAACATGCACTCTACCCATTGCATCACCGCAGCACCCCCCTCCCCCAGTGAATGCAAGAGCGAGAAGTCTCGTAGCCCGAGGCTATGTCATGGCAGGCGTCTCTGTTGGGAGCCATCGGTGTGTGAATGCAAGAGCATGAAGTTGTGCTCTATCCATTGCATCACCTCGGCACCACCCCTTGAATGCCAGAGCATGACATAATGACTGGGCGTTGTCTTAGGAAGCAACAACCAACATGGCCACCGCCTGGGCGTTGGCTTAGGGAGCTATGAACAAACATGGCCACCTGGGGAATGTGTGAATTTTTTTTTAAACTTTTGAAATGTTAAGAATTTTTTTTTTAACTTTTGAGATATTTCATACATTTTTTAAACTTTTGAAATGTTGAAAGCGTTATTTTGAAAAAAATAAGTTTTCGAAAATGAATTTAAAAATAAATAATTTTTTTTAAATTAATTTAAAAAATAATNTGAATGCAAGAGCATGAAGTTCTGTACTCTATCCATTGCATCACCGCGGCACCCGCCTTGCTATTGAATACAAGATCATGAAGTTTTAACATACGCTCTACCCATTGCCTCACCGCAGCATCCCCATTGGAATGCGAGAGCATGACGTTTTAACATGCACTCTACCCATTGCATCACTGCAGCACCCCCCTCCCCCAGTGAATGCAAGAGCGAGAAGTCTCGTAGCCCGAGGCTATGTCATGGCAGGCGTCTCTGTTGGGAGCCATCGGTGCGTGAATGCAAGAGCATGAAGTTGTGCTCTATCCATTGCGTCACCTCGGCACCACCCCTTGAATGCCAGAGCATGACATAATGACTGGGCGTTGTCTTAGGAAGCAACAACCAACATGGCCGCCGCCTGGGCGTTGGCTTAGGGAGCTATGAACAAACATGGCCACCTGGGGAATGCGTGAATTTTTTTTTAAAACTTTTGAAATGTTAAGAATTTTTTTTTAACTTTTGAGATATTTCATACATTTTTTAAACTTTTGAAATGTTGAAAGCGTTATTTTGAAAAAAATAAGTTTTCGAAAATGAATTTAAAAATAAATAATTTTTTTTAAATTAATTTAAAAAATAATAATTTTTGAAAATAAAATTTTTGTTAAAATTGTAATTTGTTTTGTTTTGGAATTTTGGCAAATTTTGGCACCAGCTGCCAAGATGGCCGCCGTTGAAGCGGAATGCAAACACATGAATTTTGTCATTTATTTGGTAAGCTTCTGGATTCCGGCTCCCTGTCATGACGCTGTCTTCGAAACAACTATATCTAGCTACTACTACTGAAATGCTTCAGTATTAAGTTACTATATTTTGATTCTGTGCAAGATACTGCAGTGTCTATTAAATTTAATGTGTTGATTCTGTGAAAAAAGTTTTTAAAAATTCATTGTTTAATAACTTTATAAGTACTCATTGTATAAATAGTATTGGTACTTCTTCCCACGAACACATCCTGATTAAGCGCTTTGATTGTAGCATTTATTATATGCGTATGTATTAATTCAAAAGTGTTTCATAAANGAACACATCCTGATTAAGCGCTTTGATTGTAGCATTTATTATATGCGTATGTATTAATTCAAAAGTGTTTCATAAATTCATATGTAATTATTTTTTCATATAACAAAGTGTTTAATGAATCTATATGCCTTAGACAAAATATTGTGGTGGAATGTACACCAATTGTATTGCAAAAAGTGTTTAATAAATACATAAATTTACCTGTGAAATGTTTTATTTATTGCTATTAAAGAATATATTTTTTTCTTAAATACTTATTTACTGTGGAAGAAACTTGTAAAGGAAACCAGGATATATTATTATGTACACCTGAGGAAAAATATATTATTTAGTGCTATTAAAGGAAGCAAGTTATAAACACAAGTGACGAGTTCATGCTTCAATATCTATCATGTGCACTTGAGAAAAAATATATCTCACGGTGGATATACTACAAAGGTATTTAATATTTCATATTAATATTTATTAAATAAACATGTGATACTGTACAAGTTATACACATGCACCAACCAACACATATTATACAAGCAAGAGCGAGATGTACTAATAATAATATTTTAAATATATTTTCGTAAAATCCCTTAATCCATCATTGCACAAAAAAGAGGTTACAAGCCACATTGTGGAGTCATAAATTTTTTTTTTATAAAATTAAAAAAAAAATGTTGGGAAATTTTTAGGGAAAAAAGGAAATTTTGACTTTTGGGGGGGGGGAAGGGATATTTCGAGGGAAAACGGGAAAAAAACATGTCATAAAATGACGTTTTCTTATCAAGGTTCGGTGTGTCCGTTTGTCCGTGTCACAAAACTGGCATTAAACCTACCATTTCTAACTACTCGTGCTGCATATGTACGCCACTTAAGTATTCGGCCAGTTGTGGTGGACGCATGGCATAGGCACGATGCACATTGCGTTCGCACCTCGTGTCATTCCCTGCACGCTCTCTGCGCTGAGAGGTTGTATCGGGTAGCTCCGTTGGCTGCGTTAGTCAGGCAAATGGGACGTAGGGGCAAGAATACAACGTTTGAACAGCGGCAACTGGTCATTTTTCTTCATGCAAAGAAGAAATCTCAACGAGAAATTGCGGGGCACTTGAATCTGCAGAGGTCCACTTTCGGAGACATCAAAACAAGGTTTGAGAAGGAAGACAGAATAGATTCGATACGTCAAAAGGTCACCCATAGAAACTAAGCGAGAGAGAATAAGGTCTAGTAATCAGGAAAATAAAGAAAGATCCGAAAATTAGTGCTTACAAACTTACCACAGAANCGAGAGAGAATAAGGTCTAGTAATCAGGAAAATTAAGAAAGATCCGAAAATTAGTGCTTACAAACTTACCACAGAGGTACTCAATGAATGTGGAAAGAATGTCCATCCAGAAATCACATGACGAGTTATCAGAAGAGCAGGATATAATGACGNGTACTCAATGAATGTGGAAAGAATGTCCATCCAGAAATCACATGACGAGTTATCAGAAGAGCAGGATATAATGACGGGGTACTTAGAAATAAGCCTTTTATTAATGAGGCAAATAGAAGAAAACGACTGAAGTTCACAAAAGACCACGCCGAAAAAGATGAACTCTGATGGAATGATGTGATTTTTACTGATGAGACAAAAACGAATGTTTTTGGTTCTGATGACTGGGTAACAGTATAGTGCAAGCCAAATGAGGAGCTAAAATCAGGGAACTAATAACCTACTGTGAAACACAGTGGAGGTAGTATTATGATCTGGTTCTGTATATCTTCAGCAGATGTTGGACAGGCANATAACCTACTGTGAAACACAGTGGAGGTAGTATTATGATCTGGTTCTGTATATCTTCAGCAGATGTTGGACAGGCAGTACGTGTCGATGGAACAATGAAAAAGGAAGATTATCTCAACATCCTGAAAGCAAATCTACACAATAGTGCTGAAAAACTGGGCATTAGGAACACGTTTAAGTTCTACCATGATAATTACCCAAAACGCAAGTCATACATTGTCAAGAGCTGGCCTTTGTATAACTGTCTCAAAGTCTTTACATTTCCTCAATCACCCGACGTGAATCCCCAAGAAAATCTATGGGATGAACTGAAAAGAAGACTGAAGACTACCACAATAAGGTCCACAAATGAATTAGAGGAAAGGTTCAAGGAGGAAGAATGAAGTAAGATTGGCTACTAATTTACCAAGAAAATAATTGCTAATATGCCACAACGCATGTGAGAACTAATTCAACAGAATGGCCATGCAACCAGGTACTAAAATACTGTTTGTTTAGTTTGCAAAGAGAATTGTGTTTGTGTTTGAATAATGTTGGCCGAATATTAAAGTGGCGTACTTATGCAGCATGGGATGACAAAATCATTTTGTTTGTTAAGTTGCATTACTAATTTTCGTTATTGGCTAGTGCAATGTAACACAAGGCCCTGAAACTGCGATAATCATCAGTAGCCGAATATTAATGTGAGCCACTGTATATGATGATATCAGTCAAATTGGTGACCTTATGCATTGATAAATACTGTAAAGCGATTATGAGCTGATAATACCGCATGTTGAATTTCATCTGGACTTATCAAAGAACAAGCTCGTGTTATACGGGCTTTCATGTCTTCGGGAGTCATCGGTGGGTCTTCGTAGACCTGTTGCTTTAATATTCCCCATAGATAAAAGTCCATAGGCGCAAAGTCTGGGGAACGTGCACGTCATTGCGTGTTTCCAGACCGACCGCTCCAACGACCACCGAAAGTTCTGTTAAGAACCATTTATCACATACGCATTGTAGAGGGATGTTAATAAAAATTAGCATTCCATTTAAAGTAACAAAGTTGACCTTTGTATCTTCTTTACCCCCCCCCCCCACATACGGGGTCATTATCACTATCAAGTTATTAGCGCTTTGGACCCAAGCAACTTTTTTCTGAAACATTTTGTAATGACGCAGTATTCTTAATTTTCGTGACACGTGTTTCAATTTCGTTCATTTTTCTTTAGCTTTGGAAAGCTTCGTAATATTTTTATCGGGTTTGAAATTAAAGCCGTGGTGGTTCGATTTACCGTGATAGTTTGTTTATCGGGCAGACGTTTGCTGTTTTACGTATATCAGGTGTCTGTTTACCGTTTCGTTTCGAACGTCTTAGTTTTCAGTTTTTGTTAAGCGTCAACATTACAGTAGCTTTTTTCACACTCCGTCAACAACTTTTGTTGTATGAGAAGTTCGTTTATCTTTATGTTGACGGCGCAGTTTTAGTGTGTACAACGAAGTTTCGTTAACGTGTCAGTTTCGATAACGTGTGGAGAGCATGTGTGGCCAGGCCCTTATCTCTGGAGAGGGGGGTGCAGCACAGAAGACGCGTGTGGCTGTCGCCCTTCAAGTCACTTCAGGTCAGTCGGCGGCGAAGTCAGTTGATATTGAGCAGTCGTCGTACAATGCTCGCCTAGGCCGCGTCGGGCGCGACGCTAAACCCCCACATCGGCAACTAGACTTTGCTATATTATTTCTCCCCTGGTGTGCGAGGTAGCCGCATATATTAGTTCTTCGGGCCAGTTTTTTTTATAAATGTAATAATCCGTAAGCGACTGTAGTTCTGTTCTGCCCGTGTCTAGTTATCTGTGAACGTTTCGTACTCTGCATATTCGAAACTTCGTATGTGAACTGTGTCACAAAATAATAAATAAATGTATAGAACAAATACTCTGGAACTTGACTTTATTTCCAATGTAATTGGCGTCCATTTTATTGAGTCTCGTGTTCCACCTCTGAGCTAGTCAAATGCAAATCAGCAAACTTATAGTCGGCTTTGTAACTGGCGCGTCCAACGTTACAATTTTCTTCTACCACTGAAATTGGAGGTGTTATTCAGGTGGTCTGCCTTAGGTGTCTCAGTCAGTATTTGTAATTTGTTAATGCTATTCATGTGTCATGGACGCAGTACTTTATTGGATATTGCTGGTGTTAGACATGTGTTACCACATTTTGCACATATTCTCAAAGTCAACTCCCTGATATGCATATATTAGAGTTTTGATTTAGTGCAGCAAAATATGCAAAACTGCATGATACATTTATTTAGCATTTAGTTGGTTACCTACATAACCGGTAGTTGTGAATAATGAATGTGGGTAATGTTTGTGTTGCAGCCGACATACCAGAATCAGAGATTGATTCATGAGACAGTGACGACAACAAAAACCNGTGGGTAATGTTTGTGTTGCAGCCGACATACCAGAATCAGAGATTGATTCATGAGACAGTGACGACAACAAAAACGACGTACCCGCAGAGTCCCCCGGCACCCAGCAAGATGCCTTCTCTCAACAGCAACTTGTTTGAGCTTGACACACTACTGCAGGACCTGAGCAACGCCCGCTACTCGGGCTACTCAGAGCACAGAGGTAATGCACAGTGTTCTGGCATCACACGCATAGGTGCAGTTCTGATAACAAGGTCACAGGCCCTTCATGTAGTGTAGTGAAGTCCTTGCTTGCATGCCAATGTCATTCCTATGGTCACAAGCAACATTTTATATGGTTTCAAGTGCTTCATACACAAGAGAAACTGGTTACAACTTACACATGCTTTGCCTTTTTACTTTAGGATTTAATTATAAACATTTTTAATTGACGTGTAAGTTGTATTTTTCTTATGGTTATTGAGATCATGTTATGGTGTTATTTTACTAAAGTTTTGAAGTTCTGTGTTAAATTACTAAATTCTCTGCAAACAATTTTAATAAAAAATTTTTTAATTATTTACAAGATAATACAGTGAAATTAAAGTTGCAACTAATAAAATTATAACATTATTTTTGTTATGTCGGTTACTTTTTGTTAATGTGCATATACATAGTTTGTTCCTGGTGTAGCCCTGCATAGATTTCGCTGGATTAAAACTAACCCTACGTGCAAAATTAATGCATGTCATGTGTAGGTGAAATGTATTCAAGTGAAAGCAACCAAAAGAAGGAACTATGGAGTCCAATGTAAGACTTATTCGTAGATTCACTCACTGGTAGCCCTATCAAAAATTTACAACAGAAAGAAACATAAATTTTTTGTTGGTTTCTATGTCTAAGCTGTTGGTTTCTGTTGTAACTTCTGTTTTATTTAATGTCGGATTTGGCCTCTTTCCAGTGGATTCTGTTGGGTTGCTGTCTCTTTTTTTTTTTTATTGTAACCCAATGGTTTCCATTGTGTTATGATTGTTTCTATTACACTATAGTCTGTTGGGTTTTGTTGTATTCTAGTGGTTTCAATTGGTTTCTGTTCTGTTATAGCCAGTTGGATTCTGTTGTATTCTAGTTGTTTTACATTGGTTTCAGTTGTATTTTGTTGGTTTCTGTGTTGTAACCAGTTGGTTTCTGCTATATTCTAGTGTTTTACATTGGTTTCTGTTGTATTTTGTTGGTTTCTGTTGTATTCTAGTGTATTAAATAGGTTTCTGTTGTGCTTTGTTGGTTTCTGTTTATAACCAGTGGTTTTCATTGATTTCTGATTCTTTCTATTGGTTTCTGTTGTGTTGTGACTTAAGCATCAGTAATAAGTTGGAAAGAAAATTTTTTTTAAGTATTCACATTTTTATTTCCAAATGTGTGCAGAAAATAATGTTTTAGAATATTAAATTATTCAAATAGGGTTAAATAATTCTATTAATAACTAACAAAAAAAAATTAATGGTTAGTAATTTTTATTTATCTGGACAGAAATTACACATCTAATTATCCCATTTAAATAAATTTTTATGAATGAACTCTAGTGGAGAGTTTTCGAACTGGTAGCACACATTGGTTTCTGTTATATTTTGCTGGTTTCATTTCATTCCATTGTATTCTAATGTCATCCCAGTGTTTTCCATTGGTTTCTGTTGTGCTTTGTGGTTTTCTGTTGTATTTATAGTGGTTTCCATTGATTTATGTTGTTAAATTTGTTGGTTTCTGTAGCATTTCATTCTTTTTGTTCTGATGTAGTCCCAGTAATTGCTATTGGTTTATGTTGTTTCTGTTGTTTTTTTTATTTCTTCCTGTTGATTTCTAATGGAATCGTAGTGATCTACAATAGATTTTTGAAGATAATTTTGTATTTTGTTTGTTTTGTCGAATTTGATTCTAATGAAATCTGTTGTTGTCTCAATGTTTTCCATTGTTTTCTGTTGCAAAGTAATAGTACTGTATTCATTTGTTTCTGTTGTGTTTTGTTTGTTTATGTAGTGTTTATTGATTCTTATTTTATTCAGGAAACCACTATAAATGCAACAGAAAATTGCAAAAGACAACATTAGTTAAGGTAAAAAATATGAGTTTTATCAGAAACTAACAGTTTAAAATTCAATGAATACTAACAGAAAACATTGGAAACATCAAGAAATGTAAAAGAAACCAACAAAACTTAGATTATTCCATTAGATACCATAGAAAAGGCAACAAAAATCAACTGATGCTGCACCACAGAAGCCAAAAAAACACAATAGAAAGGAATTTAAACAAGAAGATTAAAATATATGGCAACAAAATCTTGCATAACACAAACCAATGGAAACCACTAAAATACAATCAAAACCAACAGCACTGTGGAAACCAACAAAACACAACAAATCCAATTAAACAATCAGATTACAAAATAATACAAAAACTGGCACAACAGAAACCAATAGAATCCACTATAATACAACAAAAAACCACAGACACAAATGGAACATAATGGAATCCGTTAGAATATAACAGAAAAAAATCATGCAACAGCACAACAAAACCCAATGGAAACTACTAGAATACAACAGAAACAAACGTACTACAACACAATAGAAACCAAGAGAAAATAGCAGAATTCAGTCTAAACAATCTGAATACAATAGAACCCAAGAAACTTTGAGACAATGGAAACCAACAAAATGAAACAGAAACCACCAAAACACAACAGAAACAAATTGTAACCACTAAAATACAACAGAAGCCAACATGTCATGGTACATAAAAAATCGAAAAAACACAACAGAAACCAACAGACAGACGTCAATGGAAACCACTAGAATACAACACAAACCAACAGATTAATTTACAACAGAAACCAACCTAATCCACTAGAAGTTGTACCCCAATAGAAAACAATTGAAACCAATGGTTCCAGTGTTTTTTAACAACAGGAGCCAACACAAACCACTGGAATCCAATAAAAGCTATTGGGCCACCAGTGGAAAACAATAGAAACCACCAAAAATACATTATAATGATAATTCCACACAACAGAAACCACTGAAATTTCTGTTGTATTTTGTTGGTTTCTGTTTAAAATTTTTTGTAGAGAGTGAATCTGCATATTGTTCTGATACCTCTGGGAGTTATGTGCAGGTAGTAACATGTAAGTGTGTNATAATACAACAAAAAACCACAGACACAAATGGAACATAATGGAATCCATTACAATATAACAGAAAAAAATCATGCTACAGCACAACAAAACCCAATGGAAACTACTAGAATACAACAGAAACAAACGTACTACAACACAATAGAAACCAAGAGAAAATAGCAGAATTCAGTCTAAACAATCTGAATACAATAGAACCCAAGAAACTTTGAGACAATGGAAACCAACAAAATGAAACAGAAACCACCAAAACACAACAGAAACAAATTGTAACCACTAAAATACAACAGAAGCCAACATGTCATGGTACATAAAAAATCGAAAAAACACAACAGAAACCAACAGACAGACGTCAATGGAAACCACTAGAATACAACACAAACCAACAGATTAATTTACAACAGAAACCAACCTAATCCACTAGAAGTTGTACCCCAATAGAAAACAATTGAAACCAATGGTTCCAGTGTTTTCTAACAACAGGAGCCAACACAAACCACTGGAATCCAATAAAAGCTATTGGGCCACCAGTGGAAAACAATAGAAACCACCAAAAATACATTATAATGATAATTCCACACAACAGAAACCACTGAAATTTCTGTTGTATTTTGTTGGTTTCTGTTTAAAAATTTTTGTAGAGAGTGAATCTGCATATTGTTCTGATACCTCTGGGAGTTATGTGCAGGTAGTAACATGTAAGTGTGTGGAATAAATTAGGCCTTAAAAAATCACGTTGTGAGGGGGTTTGTTGTTATATGCTACTTTGACACCAAATGGTGGCTTATTCCTTTTTTATTTATTTTGTATTGCTATAGGTATTTGCATGAAACATAGTGCTTCTTATCATGACATAATGCACATTCTTTTAGTGCAACGTGTTATGTAGCAACATTGTGAGCATGTTGGTGCTAGGTGGAGAAGAGTCTTCTTCCATATTGTTTCTAATAAACCCAGCATGCCTTGGTAGTGACTAGTCATTGGTCAGTCTCTTGGAGTAATTAGTGCTGCCAACACGTAGCAGAAGTGTGTTTGTGAAGTGATAGTTCAGAAGAAACGGTTGAAGTGGTCAAGAAGTTGTTTGGTATTACATGTGAACTGTTAGTGTGATGAAAATCTTGAGGCATAGGTTTATATATGTGAGACTGAAACTCGTCAGAAAAGCTGGGCAATGTGGGTAAGTCTAAAATGTAGTGAGGTCCAAATCAATATACTTAATATTTAGTTTTTTTTATATACTACTTGCAGTATGAAATGTCTAGTGATATGGTCGAGAGAGTAGGCTGGAGTCTTGTGATTGAATATTTGTGTCAGACTCAGGTGTCGGCAGTGGAGCTCTGGGGGGACGACCACCCAGCAGCCAGGAGGCGAGGGTCCGGCCGTCGGTCGACAGCTTGTTGGATGAGCTCAACACTGCTGTTCCTAATGGGTTTGTAATTATTATAGCATGTGCACTCAGTGTCTTGCCGTATATTTAAATAATCGGTATGTTCATTGTTTAGTTGTGCTTTTGCCTCTGATATATCAACAAATATTGTACCCTATTTCTCTTCTTTTTAAGCATCTTTTAACATTGTGGTTCTAGGTTAACACTCGTATAGCAGCTGTGCAACACTATATGACATTCAGTTTCATTCA
The DNA here is from genome assembly GCA_002778355.1 of Clitarchus hookeri. NCBI lineage: Eukaryota > Metazoa > Arthropoda > Insecta > Phasmatodea > Phasmatidae > Clitarchus > Clitarchus hookeri. The sequence goes on from NQII01002791.1 coordinate 91,302, forward strand.
CATACCTTTAAGGTTTTCATTGCTTCACATGTTTTATATTGCTAAAATTAGAATATTTTACTGCATGATGGGAGCTGTACTTCTATCATCTTGCACGTGTAGACTGGAAGAACATAATGAATTATTAAATAGTTAGTGTGCAGATGTTGGAATGAAAATAGCTGGAAGTTGCAAAGTACAGTTTTAGTGGAACTAAACGTAATCAAAATTTGATATTGTGTAAATTAACTGGTAAACAAAATATAATCAATATTTATTCTTATCTTCAGCTGTGTCTCTTGTCTACATATTAATGTACATAGATCTAAATGGTCCATGGGAATAGTGATTATCGTTTGATTGGCTTTCAGTTAAGATATCCAGATCTGTTGTATTTCCAAAGAGCAGTGAACCTTGCAAATACATTCTCGTGAGATACGCAGTATATGGAGTGTCTATACTGTTGCAGAGATGTGGGTCCTACGACAATGTATGAGGAAACTCGGACGGAGTTCACAAGCGCCTACCCGAGGCATTCTGGCACGGTGCCTGCGACTGGAGCTTCATCTGCCACTAAGGAGCTGGATGATCTAATGGCATCACTCTCTGACTTCAAGGTGGTTGTGGATTTTGTGTGTTTGCTGCTCAATTATTGTAATTTTTTAATTAGTTAATTTTCTAACTGGCAGAAAATAAATTTACATGGACACAAATTCATGCCCTATAACAGAGGATAGATTATTTTATTCAAGTTGTGAAAAGTTACCAATAGAAAAAAGTGACAAAATGTCTGTTAAGTACAAGTTTATGACATAAAAAATTTTTTCAGTAGTAACACGCAAATATGCGTTTGGATTTTCAATTGAGGTATACTTGAATACTTTTCTATAAAAATTAGCAGATTATACTTCTGTTGTATTCCAAAATCAAATAAGTATGGAATATTTTAAAGGGAAGGGGGGATGAACAACCTCTTGGTAAATTATATTTTCATTGGTATTTTTTTAATAGTTTTTTATTAGGCAGCAGCGAGTATTAAGTCACTTTATTTATGCAAATTTACTAATCTTAGCAGACTGCATAACCCTGCAGTATAAGCGAGCAGCTGTAGTGTTACGTAATGTTGTGTCACATGTACAAGTGTGTGTGTGTGTGTCTCTCTCTCTCTCCCTCTTTCTCCCTCTCTTCCTCTCTCTCCCTCTCTCTCCCTCTCCCTCTTTCTCCCTCTCTCTCTCTCTCTGCTCTCTCTCTGCTCTCTCTCTGCTCTCTCTCCTCTCTCTCTCTGCTCTCTCTCTGCTCTCTTTCCTCTCTCTCTCTCCTCTCTCTCTCTCCTCTCTCTCTCTCTCCCCTTTCTCTCTCCTCTCTCTCTCCCTCTCTCTCCCCTTTCTCTCTCCTCTCTCCTCTCTCTCTCCTGGGTGCTATGTGGTACGTGAGCCCGGTGAGCAGGAGAACATGTGTCATTGCGAGAGCTTCTCTGGAGACTGAGGGACCTCTCCTCGTCTCTGGCTTTCATGGAAGAGGAGGATGACGGTTGTGTGAAGGGGGCGGGGGGAAGATGCACGATGCTGCCGCTCACGCACTGCACACGCACTCCCGGCCCTGTCCTTTCTTGGCCCCTGCCGTCTGCCAGGCCGCTAGAAATAGTCTTGGCTTGGGCGGGGCCGAGGAGGGGGGAGCGAGAGGGAACAGTGTAGGGCAGAGCGGCAGCCGTGTCCTCCAGTCTGCTGCCTGACACTGCTCAGATCGCTGGCTGCTTCACACTTCTCCTCTAGCTCGTCGTAAGTGCTCCACCTACAGGGCTCCACCACACTCGTGTCGACTGTCGGGCCGGGCAGCACGCAACTCTGTAGCTAGCCTGTGGGGTCTGTGTGCTTTCAGATAACTGCCAGCTCGCACCAGCACCAGACAGTGACTGATTCGCCCTACGCCAAGCCCAACAAGGCGACCAAGAGCTCTCCGTCGCCCGTCCTAGGTAGTGCCGCCGCTGCAGCGAAGCAGAACCAGCTCGACTCGATGCTCGGGAACCTGCAGGCAGACATGAGCAGGCAGGGCGTCAATACCACGCAGAAGGGCTGCTGCAACGCGTGCGACAAGCCCATCGTGGGCCAGGTGGGTGCGCACATCACCTCACTTCGTCATGGACGTGCTGGAATGAGCAGCCATAAAATGTTCTCGATGTAATAATAGGACTTTTTATGCGAGGTTAAAATGCAGGTCAGTAAGTAGGTTTGCCCCACCTGCCATATTAAAGGCTTTAAGCAAGTGAAAATTGCAGTAATTCTTAATTATAGTTATCAAATTCTTAATTTCAAATTTTTATCACTGCTTGAAAATATTTATAGTGCCATTATAATTAATTCAGTTATTAATATAACACTGTCCATACACACGCGTTATTTCTAAATAACATTTATTGGGGCCTGGTGCATTAAATTATTTTCTAGAAAATTTTTGTTCAATAGGTGAAACTATTAAAATAAGTAATTATTTTTCTCTTGTTGAAATAAGTATTTTCTATATCTCTCCAGTAGAATTCTGACACCAATATTCTGTGGCAATTGGCAGCTGTGGTGCAGAGTGGGTTGCAAGCATGTTTTGTGTGCAGGTGATCACGGCACTCGGCAAAACTTGGCACCCCGAACACTTCACTTGCAACCACTGCAACCAAGAGTTGGGCACACGCAACTTCTTCGAACGAGATGGTCATCCATACTGCGAGCCGGACTACCACAACCTGTTCTCGCCACGCTGTGCCTATTGTAACGGACCCATCCTGGACGTAAGGACTCGTTGAAGTGCAGTGTGGTGTGGGGCTGGGGTCATGGGAATGTACTTGCACCTAACCTCGTGCAACTGTTCCAGAAATGCGTCACTGCATTGGAGAAGACTTGGCACACGGAGCACTTCTTCTGCGCCCAGTGCGGAAAGCAGTTTGGTGAGGACGGCTTCCACGAGCGTGACGGCAAGCCCTACTGCCGCAATGACTACTTTGACATGTTTGCTCCAAAATGTGGTGGTTGCAATCGACCAATCATGGAGAACTATATCTCGGCATTGAACAGTCAGTGGCATGCTGACTGCTTTGTTTGCAGGGTACGTATTTGTATGATAGATTCCAAAAATTAATTAAGCATTGTATAAAAATTTTGTTTTAAAGTACATTTCAGTCTCAACATGTTAGCAAGTTTAACTTTACTTTTAAAATTTTTTGAGTTTCTCATTCATTTACAGAAATCCTCTTTCTAAGCAAAAGTGAAGTTGTGTTGTGTTTCACATGGTATTTCAAATGCACACAGGATTGCAAGAAGCCTGTCTCAGGAAAGTCGTTTTATGCCATGGAGGGCAAGCCAGTGTGCCCAAAGTGTGTGGGAGTTGATGAAGACGACGGTGGCGAAGACTAGTAAACAATAAAAAAAAAATAAAAAAAACCAGATGCTTCCTCCAAAATGACACTTATGGTCCTGAACTGCCCCATGCCCCAGTCATAGACAGCAAGAAATAAATGGAAAAGCCCTCAGAGCACCAGTATGACACCAAAACAATAAATCAAAAATGTTGCTCTTCCCAAAGTATCTACAGCACCAGATTCCCTACGTTTTTCCTACAAAATTATTCCTACTCTTGACAAAAAAAAATGTTTTTAGTTTAAGTTAAACATTCTAGTGGTACACATTACAGTACACATTACACGTTGACTTTATTAATATTTATTTTAAAAAAATTTTGCACTTTCACTCATTATACTACAGATACAAAATACTGTTAAAAACAAAAACCAAAGAAAACAAGTACTATGTTGTTAAAAAAATTCCATGTATGTTAAATTTATTCATGTGTAATAAAGAATATTAAAAAAAAAAAAACAAAAAAAAAACAAAAATTCAAATAAAAATAGATAATAAAAAAAATGNGGGGGGGGGTAGTTTGTGTGGGCAGGTTCCCCATGTGTAGGAGCTTGAGCCGGGGGAGGGGGGTGAGGTAGGTTGTGTGGGCAGGCTCAGCTCGCAGTGTCTGTACTGCATGGTGTGACCTTGAACACCACATTTGACATCTCTAGTTATGTAACATCACTGCCTCATGACTGGAAGGTATCAAACAGTGATATACATAAAATTCTTTATCAACTGGATATATCAAATAGCATCGAATTACCTGGAAATAATTCCTGGAAAATTTTTTGCTAAAGGCCAAAACAATGAGTGATAATGACTTCCACAAGTCCTCCTAAAGCATGACATTTTGTCTTGTGTAATTATTTCTCAGATATTGAATTAACATAACTGCAAAATTTTGCAGTTCAAATCATTACAGGTTACTTAAAAATAACCAGTATTGCTGAAAATTTTACAGTTCAATAGAAATAACTCCAAAATATTGTTAAAAATAAATCCAGTGGTTTTTCAATGTAAATATTTTAAATTTCGTAATGTTATTTTGGGGAAGTCACATAGACTTCAATGAAAATACAATAATATTTTCAGTATTTCACTGTCCAATTTTTTTAGGCACGTTTGCCATGCTTGTGACCTCATTGACCATAAAGTTGTAATATTTCAGTTACAGCAGAAACATTGAGGTCAATCTGTTAGTAAAATCCATAACAGCTTACTTGTACAGTTGTGTATTTTGCTATTCCAAAGAGTTTTGTTAAAATTTGGTTCCTAAAATAATTTCCAATTTTGGAGTAATCTGCTTTGTTTTCNTTGCTATTCCAAAGAGTTTTGTTAAAATTTGGTTCCTAAAATAATTTCCAATTTTGGAGTAATCTGCTTTGTTTTCAAATCCTGGAAATTTGAATTTAAAAAAAATTATTGAGACTTGTAAAAGATTGATTTAGTTATAGTGTGGTAAATGAAAGGAGAATTTATTTATCTAGAACAGGAACATGATTAATATTAAGTTTTTAACACTATAATCTATTCGAAGTGTGTATTTTTACAGTTTAATTATGTCAGTTAAAATTACGAGAATTAAATACACTTACTGTCTGAATGAGACGAGTTATACAACTTGGTAAATGGGAATATAGTTGCGTAAGTATTTGCTGCAACAACTGGCAGCGTCTTTTAACCAGAACTTTGACTCCTGTTACACAACGAGAATGCGAGGGACTCGCCATATTCACATAACAGTGCAGAACTGTGATACTGGAAACTGACTCTCACCAATACAGCTCCATATCAAGACAACCACCTGGCTTAAACATGAGGACCCCTCTGCCACATTTCAAATTTCCCGCCTCAGCCTAGTTTGCCTCCTGGCTGCTAGGCTCACTGTTTGCCAACCATTGCTCATTAGATAAAACTGTTAACCTTGTATGGTTGTGGGAATAAACCTGTCATCAACATGATCACAGCAAGTTAATGCATTTTGAAGATTCCACTGTCTGGCTTCGCTATCTTGGTCAGAACAAAATATTAGTAGGGAGCGCTTATATGAGAGGGCACGAGTACCAACTTGACAATTATTATCCATTAAACTCATCCACTTGAATCATTATGTCAAATATCTTCAACTTAAACCCTTAATACATATTAATCGAGGGAACACAAATAACATGTTTACCACTATTGTCAAGAAGAGGCACTGTAAACAGTAATTGCTGTAAACATGATTCATTGTAAACAAACACTAGAGTGAACATATACCAGACTCAAATATTCTACACATTTGTTAAGCTTGGTCAGTATATCCGAGATCAGCGTTTCCAGTAGGTAAATAGGGTAATACAGTTTCCTCGTTCTGGATGTTTTCTGTTATCACAGAATGATGCCTAATTTCTACATGTTTTGACATTTGACTAGGTATATTATTTTTTGCAAAATGGATGTTCCTTTGATTCTTATGATACAGTACAGAAGGTGTCACGTCAAAATTGTCTAGTTGTTTGAGCAGGCTCTGAACCAGTATACGACCCTCAACTGCACAGTTGAGAGCCGTATACTCAGCATCAACACTGCTTACAGCAACAATTGTTTGTTACGAGGTGTGCCAGCAAGTAAGTTACATTTGCAACCTATACACTTGATATTGAGTACCTGCTATTGCTTTCATTGCCTAATCTGCATAACTAAATGCTTCCAAATGTGCATTTCTGTTATTGAACTCTAATTTTAGGTTCATGGTACTTTTTAGATATCAATTATCTTGGAAGCAACCCAGTGGCACCATACGAGTGAGTAGTTGAACTTGCGTACGCAGTTGACTACATATGAGATGTCTGACCTTAATATAATAGGCTCCCTACAACTTGTTCAGGCATTGTATCACTACATATTTCTTCGTCGGGTAAATCTTACGGTTTCTTGCCAACTTCCATTGGAGTCGAAATGACGGACATCTTACGCTTGTTCAGCATTTTCCCAGTGTACTGCGACTTGTCAGGCCACAACTAGCTCTTGGTCCAATGCCTTGTGACTCATTCTAAGACAGTTCTTGATTGCACCAAGGTCCTTCAAGTGGAATTACAGTATCTCTCAAGCTTTCCTCAAACAAGTTCCTTCAACCTAAGTTCATTGGTGAATATATACACGTTGTCCACATATATATTGAAACTCGTGGTTGCTTATGACCTTGTTGTCGAGCGCCCCACAATCCCACTTCCAACTAGTGATGGGACGGTTACACATTTTACTGGTTCCAATTCCTGAATTTTGGTTCTCGATTGTCTTGGCTGTCAGTTCCAGTTAGTTTTTAGTTTTGCCGTGGGCGTGGACAAATAGGAAATTTTGGAGAGGTATACAGTTTTTTTATCTATGATTGACGTGCTTATGTTGCGTACTCGTGTTTTCTTTTTGGTTAAAAGATCTTTTGGATACACCGCAGGAAATTGTTGCTTCGTAGTTCAGCAAAATCTGTTTAAAACATACATCAATAAAGTCTCAACTTTTATACTTAGTAATGAAAATACTTCATATTGAAAATCTTATTTTTAAACGTTCACAACAAAGGCTCCATGAAATTATAGCACAGTTAATCATTTCAGTAAAGAAAATTAATATGTAATGACAAAGAAATATTTTTCAACAAGAATAAATCAGTACTTTTTAAAATATGCATATATAAAATAATCTTTGTTGTACTGACATTGTGTATGTTAAAGTTAAGTACTTTTACTTAGTTTACATAGGATATTTGGGCAGGAATTCAGAATTGTACATTAAAGTGAAAGATACGTTAATGTGGAGAGTACATTGTATCGGAATAATACTGTGATTTCAAAGTGTACTTTTGTTATTGCAAATATTGCTGAACATGTGGCGTAACTGTTGTAATTACACCTAACAGTCCATGTAGTGTGCTATTCATTGCCTGAACTCACACACCTCTGCACTTGTTTGATGAGGACTTTAGCGTGACAAGTAGCATTTCTTGTCTGAAGATTTGAAAATAAAACTAAAATTACGAGTCACCTGCAAACTCATTTTTAAACACTGTTTTTTTTCCCTTCAAACAATGGATGTTTGTTTTATAACCCAGTGTTCACAAAACTTAATGTCTTTCATTAAAAAAAATCAATATGTAGAGATGGCTTTACCAGCACTATCTAACGCACTGTCAGTCACCATCTTGTATGATGTTTACTCTTTTTGTTTTGCAAAAAATACTATGCAATAACTCACACTATTGTGAATTATTGAACACTCCTCTTTTTTTGTTTTATTGTAGCCGGTAGTGTATTGTAGGAAATTCAAACTAAGAAATGCCTATTGCTTGTGATCCACCAAATGATGACATTGCATGCACATTACCAAATGTAAAGAAAATGTGCNAAATGATGACATTGCATGCACGTTACCAAATGTAAACAAAATGTGCCCAAGTATGTAATCTGGAGACATACTCACTTTTGCTTATCACAGACAAGGTTCATGTTTCTATACAATACATTGTCTCTTGATAACGCAAATGTTTCTACTGCTAAGTGCACAACTGTTAAAAATCTTTTCAACTCCATAACTTAGATGTTTTTGAAGTAATAACCTCATTTAAATGTTTTCGCATTTAGCAGCAGAACCCCATTTTTGTGGCAAATGTCAAACATGTGGTCGAGTGTGTAGGGGAGTTATGCAAATAAAGATGTTAAATTACAAAATAAGTGATGATAAAATATACAATAATATTTTTCTCATTTGTGAAGTAGGTTATGTTACTAGTTCATCCTGTGGGTTCAAATCTTTACAAACCGTTGGTTTTGATTCCTTCAATTTCTTTAAGAACTGAGAGAACAGGGGAACCAATTGTCCCATCCCTAATCACGACAATGATCTTGTTTCCAGAAATTTTGAACATCAGGCGTGGATCAGGGTTTAGATTATACCAGTCTGAAACCAGCATACTTTACACAATTCCAACATCTGCCTCTCTGTTTCAGTCCATATGTTGTGTTTTTAGTCACCTGTGTTAGTGATTGCAATAACCCAACTCTTGTCATGATGTCTGTATCTTCAAAAAAGTCTCTGAATGATATCCCATGCTGTCTTACCTGTTTTGCAATTCTCAACATGTTTTAGCAACAAAATTAAGAGCTGAGCCAGTACACATGTTTACTGTTACAAACTGACATCTTGTCAATATCAGATATTGGTACAACAGACTCCACAAAGCTGAAAGGGACAATATTATTGCAAATAATTTTTAACCAGTAGTGTTATTTACTTAACTTACGTTACTGTTAAAATTCCAAACACCTTATCATTGACGTAATTGAAGCAGTTCAAAAGTAGTGTGTGAATGATAAGCTACAAGACATTGTGATCATGTCCATACTGACATAAGTTTTGCAGTAGTTGAATCAAGATGTTCTGTTTCACCCATCTTATTTAACAGTATATAAAAGCTATGATTGACAACAGAACAAATGAAACTGTTTATAAAAAATGGAAACACATTGTAGTTGCACCCTTTTCCAAATGATCAGATTTTGCTGGAAAATTCAGAGGATAAATTACAAACCTTTAATTGTTTCCTTAAAAAATACCAAAAAAGAAAAACAAAAGTTTTTGCTCTCTTTTTATAGAATTTTTTAGAGCGATATCATAATTGAGGATGATATCCTGTAATAGAACAAGTTTTCCTTTATAGCTGTCTACGTAGGTGAAGTACAGAGTGATGTGGAGAAAAGCTGCAAAGNGGTTAAAATTCCAAACACCTTATCATTGACGTAATTGAAGCAGTTCAAAAGTAGTGTGTGAATGATAAGCTACAAGACATTGTGATCATGTCCGTACTGACATAAGTTTTGCAGTAGTTGAATCAAGATGTTCTGTTTCACCCATTTTATTTAACAGTATATAGAAGCCATGATTGACAACAGAACAAATGAAACTGTTTATAAAAAATGGAAACACATTGTAGTTGCACCCTTTTCCAAATGATCAGATTTTGCTGGAAAATTGAGAGGATAAATTACAAACCTTTAATTGTTTCCTTAAAAAATACCAAAAAAGAAAAACAAAAGTTTTCGCTCTCTTTTTATAGAATTTTTTAGAGCGATATCATAATTGAGGATGATATCCTGTAATAGAACAAGTTTTCCTTTATAGCTGTCTACGTAGGTGAAGTACAGAGTGATGTGGAGAAAAGCTGCAAAGATACCAATGTTTGTTGGGCCCAATACGAACTGTATTCAGTAAAGGCAAAAAGATTACCTTGAAATGTATTTATTTTTGCCACTTCCTCTAATAGCTGTGTTTCAGTTCTGAACTATGGACCTTGAGGATAAAGCAAGTATGAGATGTGCTGGGTATTTTGGGAATGAGAGAACAAATGATAAATGAAGAAGAAATGGTGTGAACATATTTTACAAATAAAGAATTATCACATATCTAAAGTGGTGTTTAAATCCAGTGTAAGCTTCATGAAGGAATGGGGGATGTGCCAAGGAGAAATTGAACAGCCAGTTGAAAAGTACCTCAATTCAGAACAAGAATAATTACCTGAATCACAGTGTATTAGATAATAATAGTACAGGGTATTTTCTGTGCTGGGAATTAAAGATGGTAAGGAAAGAAGTTAATGTCCCATGGAAGTTATGTGTATTGTAAAAGGCTGCAGAATGTACTGTAAAAAATGACAATGAGCATATTCAGCCGTAGCACAGCAAGTTCATCTACATCACAGTTCCCACAGAATTTATTTTCAACCAACAATCATAAAAGTTACTTTGGTGAACCACTAAAAATAATGATGCTGTTTGTTCAGTTTCTTGTTTTTCGTTTACAATTCCACCATAGTTCCAAAGGGAAGTGCTTATTTTTTGTAGTGTATCTGTTGTAAATCTCTTGATTGTTGCTACAGTTTTCTTTAAATTCAGTGACTGGGTGATTATTAGCTTTTGTAAGTTACCAACTGTAAGCTATAAAAGCGCTCGGTTCACTTGAAATGTGTATCTGCAGACTAGTTGTGTATATGTGATGTGTATTATTTTTTGGTCCTTATATTATATTTAGTGTGTGTAAGAATATGCTTTATCACTTGGTGCTTTGCTTGCACAGTGGTCATGTGTAGTAGGTGTGTGTGTTAAATCAAAACTGCTAATTTCCTAACCAGTGTTCATATAAAGGAAAGTGAGTTGTGGATTGCGTTCACTACTTTCGTGTCTCCCAGCTTTTTCTTTGCAGTGAGTTTAAAGGCAACAAGTATGTACATCCCCTTTGTTTGTTTTCATTTTCATCCCAAAACTCCGGTATTGTCACCTGTTGTTTGCTACACTTTGCAGCAGAAGGTTAATCCACCTCTGAAACTTCACACTTCTGGCACAATCCTGTTAACTGCATTTTTCTACTACGTGTTTAGGGTAACTACTTAAAACACTAAAGCATNCACACTTCTGGCACAATCCTGTTAACTGCATTTTTCTACTACGTGTTTAGGGTAACTACTTAAAACACTAAAGCATAAATATGTATTTGTAGTGTATAACTTCACACACTCTTCAACCCAAGATTCAGTATTTTCACAACCATTAAAATACCNAAATATGTATTTGTAGTGTATAACTTCACACACTCTTCAACCCAAGATTCAGTATTTTCACAACCATTAAAATACCTTACCATATAAGTTGATGGACCTTACAAAAGTATATATTTTTATGTAAATCACTGAGACTGTAATTTCAATAATTTATTTTGTTATAGTTGTTGCATGGATGATAAGAGTTTTTTTTGACAGCCTTAGAAACACAAATATGTCATGTTTACAAAAAGGCTCAATCTTTAATTTGGAAAATAAACAAACTGATTTCAGTGGCCACTAATTTTGAACATTACTCTTTTTAATTTGTAGAATTGCTTTTTAACGATCTTGTGGTAGCTTTGTTACAGAAAGGCATGTGAATGTTTACATTAAGGCAGATGTTCAGTGTTAATTCAGAAAATCTCAGGTCTCCACCACCAAACCATAGGTAGTTGTTTTTTGGATTGTTTCTCAGCCAGCGACGACGGTTATGACTAGGTTACTCGCACTGTGCGCCCACAGTTATCTCAGTTGGTTAGCCTCTGGCCTCGCTTGCACTTATGAGGTCCCTGGTTCAGTCCCAGGCCACGACAGGCAGGGGTTCTCACGTGGGGAGTGCAGCGGTCATTGGCGGGGTGTGGTGGTTTTCTCAGAGCTCTCCGGTCTTCATTCTGCTGTGCCTCCACTCGTATCTTGTCTCACCTCGGCCATTCTCCTGGCTGGCGGGAACGACACATGTGTCTTGCGGGTAGGATGGTGGGCTCCTCAGCCTCTTCTTATCCATACGTGACCTGCCTCAGGCAGGAACACGTATGGATTTTCATTGTTGTTGTTTCCATTGTATTGTTCTCACTGTGCCGAGTGGCAAGTGTGTGATGAGTAGCTTGCCCCTGGTGATGTTCAGCTGTTCTTGTTTTGCAGGACTGCAGGCAGCCGTTCCACGGTGGGTCGTTCTTCGACCACGAAGGTCTGCCGTACTGCGAGACACACTACCATGCCAAGCGAGGCTCCCTCTGTGCGGGCTGCCACAAACCAATCACAGGTGAAGTGTGTTGTGTCACATCTCTCTGTTCTCTGAAATATGGATTTTGGTTATGTAAATATTTTTAAAGGAATGATGAGCCAAGCAGTTTACAAGTTAAGTACATCATACTTGGTATGAACGAGTGAGAACATATGAAAGACAACTGGAGGGCTTCAAATCAAGTTACGCTGAAATTTACATTTTTACAAAATTTATTTTCAAAACCGACAATATAAACGTTAAAATATATGTAGTTATAACACCTGCTTGTGAAGTGACAGAACTCTATGGTTCCACTTCATTATTGTTTTGTTTAGAATTAGTGCTGAGCTGATACCTGGGTATCTGCCAATGCAAGGGTATTGGACATCAGTAAAACCTGTAATATTTTTCCCAATATCTAGCACCAATACAGTTGATTTTGATGACTAAAAACTTGGTGATCCAAGAAATGTAGATGATCAAAATCTAACATTTTCAATCAATCGCGTTAATTAAAACCAAATATTCTTCTGTGATTAATTCATTATGCACATAATATTATCTTGCAAGTGAATTTAATTTGTAGTAGTTATAATGTCTACTTTGATATCTATTTTGTAAGCAGTTGAAATTAAAATGAAATATGCANAATTTAATTTGTAGTAGTTATAATGTCTACTTTGATATCTATTTTGTAAGCAGTTGAAATTAAAATGAAATATGCGAACCTGTTGTCAGCGATTTTGTGTCTAAAGTGATGAATTGTAAATGTAAGTGTAATTTTGAATACAGTTAAAAATCCATCTACCTGTTGAGGCCAAGAATTTCATTTTATGTAGTAATATAATTAAAAATTAACATTAGTTGTTTCTATAACTGATATCTGTGTTGTATGCTGTTGATCTTGGCGCAGCACTATTTACAATCACAGAATACTTGCAAAGAGTCATTGGTTGCAAATTTTTTGTTCTTTGCAACAATTTCCTTGAAACTGTTAGCATCTTTTTCCATGTATTTCAAATGTACCTTCAAAATCACATGGTACGGTCNAATTTAATTTGTAGTAGTTATAATGTCTACTTTGATATCTATTTTGTAAGCAGTTGAAATTAAAATGAAATATGCAAACCTGTTGTCAGCGATTTTGTGTCTAAAGTGATGAATTGTATATGTAAGTGTAATTTTGAATACAGTTAAAAATCCATCTACCTGTTGAGGCCAAGAATTTCCTTTTATGTAGTAATATAATTAAAAATTAACATTAGTTGTTTCTATAACTGATATCTGTGTTGTATGCTGTTGATCTTGGCGCAGCACTATTTACAATCACAGAATACTTGCAAAGAGTCATTGGTTGCAAATTTTTTGTTCTTCGCAACAATTTCCTTGAAACTGTTAGCATCTTTTTCCATGTATTTCAAATGTACCTTCAAAATCACATGGTACGGTCNGCAACAATTTCCTTGAAACTGTTAGCATCTTTTTCCATGTATTTCAAATGTACCTTCAAAATCACATGGTACGGTCATAACCTTTTCACATAATATGGATTACAAACATTACACAGTAACTCTGCTCTTTAAGATTATTGATTGATATTTTATATTATCAAAAGCAGGTAAGTGTTAATTTTTTAGTTTGCAGTTAGCTTTTTGCAACTTTAGAAATTTTAAACTGTCACTGCAACAGCAAGTCAAGACAACTTGAGAGAATGAATATATTATCCGGACAGTAAATAAAGCATCTAGCTATGTTACAAATTGTTTCTAGCAAAACCATGTTTGATAATCACCAATTTGATATATTGGGTAAATAGCAGAACATTCTGAGTCTTGTCAGCTGGAAATTGATCTTTGCCTGCGCGATGCCGTATGCGAGGATGCACTCATTATTTCTCCAACGTAACAAAATCTGCAAACACAGCTGAGAAAAAGGCAGCTGTCGACTTGTATTCAAGTTTAGTCGAAAGTGCAAAACTAATACACTGTCACAGCAACTGTTGGAAGTCTAAAAGTTAAAGGTTATCTTTATTTACAATACATGTTTGCCTAATTAATTTCAAATTTGACTGCTTGAAGTTGGTCTTATTTTGGTTGTAGTTAAAATTATTGCCACCTGGTGTTTATTGTACATTGAAAATTCTGTTGCTTGCTAGCATCCATATTGCATAATTATCTACGACTACAATTCTTTGTTTGTTAACAAAGTTCATGCAANTCTGTTGCTTGCTAGCATCCATATTGCATAATTATCTACGACTAAAATTCTTTGTTTGTTAACAAAGTTCATGCAAAGGTACAGGAGAGAAAACCTGTGATAATTCCTTTAAACCCGTTAATTTCTTTGATATAAAAATCTGTAAAAAAAAAAGATGAAATCAGTAAAAATATCATGATCGCTCAAGTTTATTTACAGGTGTTTAGAACTTGCGTATTGCTGATGTTAGTGTTTCATTGTACAAATTTTGGTACCATCGTTTGTTGGGATACACCATCATGGGAAGAGCTTTCCATTTTCAGTGTCTTTTACTATGTACTGCTCTTGCTTTAGCTNTTTGTTGGGATACACCATCATGGGAAGAGCTTTCCATTTTCAGTGTCTTTTACTATGTACTGCTCTTGCTTTAGCTGCAAAAAACACACAAAACCAAATATGTTTCCACGTCTTTCTCACTGCTGGCTGTACTTATGCAGTGTTTTGTAGACAGGAAATGATGCAGTAGGCTGTTGATAAACATTTCTCTGTACGTGGTGTTGTGGAGGTGTAAGGCCAACTATAGCTCTTGGTGCATTGCTGTTGTAGGTCGCTGCATCACTGCCATGTTCCGCAAGTTCCACCCGGAGCACTTTGTGTGCGCATTCTGCCTGAAGCAGCTCAACAAGGGCACATTCAAGGAGCAGAATGACAAACCGTACTGCCATTCTTGTTTCGACAAGCTCTTCGGCTGAATACATCAGTTCAATCAGCTACGTAACATGACTGTTACAGCTGCATAATTTTAACAAAGTTCTTATACTCTTCATAGGCTCTATTTTTATAGTAGCATTAAGCATTCTTTTGTTTAAGAATGTACGCACACGTACTAAAGTCACCTGCGACTGGAGCCATTTTAATTTTGCTTACAATTTTATATAGTGCTAAACTAAAATGTGTTTTTTTGTGTAATTTTAACTTTATAAGTTGTATTTTTCTAAATAACAGTGGTTAGATGTTATGAACCACATGGGTGCTAATATGTTTGGAGAAGGGAAGGACTTAAAATCTCAAATGCACACAAAAAATCCTATTATTCCATGTCTGTTTTATATTAATTAATATAAACATATATTTAGAGATTGTGATGTACTTGCAAATATTAGGAACAGTGTTGTAATAACGGACTGATGGTTTTTGTATGTTTATTGTACTGAAAGTTTGGAGTAACAGCGTATTTGTAATATTCTATGAATTTATGATAATTGATAAGAAATGCAGCAATNTGTACTGAAAGTTTGGAGTAACAGCGTATTTGTAATATTCTATGAATTTATGATAATTGATAAGAAATGCAGCAATCTACAAAGAAATTAAAAAAATAGAGACAAATGCTAATAAATATATGTGATATGACATGTTGTAATTATTGTTCTGGTATTATAACGTAGTATGTGTTAATTTTGTCATACCGTTATATCCATAGGATTTGAATAATGTTCTGTGCTGTATCTTGGACTATTTGAGTTACTCCACCATTTTGACTGAAAGTGGGAGAGCATAGAAATTTCACAGTAATACCTTTGGAATATTTTTCAATCATTTGAAGTAAATAGAAGATAACAGCAACTATAGCTATTATTGTATACATATGTAATGTTTTGATTGCCTCCAGTATAATTTCCATCAAGTGTGTCCAAATATTCAGTTGTCAGTTTGGTTGATGTAAGTCTTAATTATGTAATTTTTTTATCTTAACCATGCTTTCTATCATTGTCATACAGCCTAGAGTTGCTGTAGAAAGAACAGTGTAAATGGTGATGTAGGTCTTTTGATGACATTTTATTAGCAATCAACGTCATTCTGATTAGTTGGCACACAATGAAGTTGACAACACTGCACATTAATCAGTACGTTGTAACATATGTTGGTGATGACACATAACATATGTTGGTGATGACACTAATGATACGTATATCCCAAAACATTTCAGGGACCTGAGTTAATAATCTTGTCTNTGTACTGAAAGTTTGGAGTAACAGCGTATTTGTAATATTCTATGAATTTATGATAATTGATAAGAAATGCAGCAACTCTACAAAGAAATTAAAACAATAGAGACAAATGCTAATAAATATATGTGATATGACACGTTGTAATTATTGTTCTGGTATTATAACGTAGTATGTGTTAATTTTGTCATACTGTTATATCCATAGGATTTGAATAATGTTCTGTGCTGTATCTTGGACTATTTGAGTTACTCCATCATTTTGACTGAAAGTGGGAGAGCATAGAAATTTCACAGTAATACCTTTGGAATATTTTTCAATCATTTGAAGTAAATAGAAGATAACAGCAACTATAGCTATTATTGTATACATATGTAATGTTTTGATTGCCTCCAGTACAATTTCCATCGAGTGCGTCCAAATATTCAGTTGTCAGTTTGGTTGATGTAAGTCTTAATTATGTAATTTTTTTATCTTAACCATGCTTTCTATCATTGTCATACAGCCTAGAGTTGCTGTAGAAAGAACAGTGTAAATGGTGATGTAGGTCTTTTGATGACATTTTATTAGCAATCAACGTCATTCTGATTAGTTGGCACACAATGAAGTTGACAATACTGCACATTAATCAGTACGTTGTAACATATGTTGGTGATGACACTAATGATACGTATATCCCAAAACATTTCAGGGACCTGAGTTAATAATCTTGTCTTTGCTAAAGATAAGCAGATTTGATAGACTAGTATCTCGGCCATATGCCACTCTGTTATGCCTGTTGTAATCAATATTTGTGTGGAAACGTGTACCTGTTACAGCTCTGTGGGGTCTGATCTGAAAATTAATAAACTTCCTCACAAATGTTATTTCATCAGCTACCAAACCGTCACAAGTGGTGATTGAGGCTTGTAATATCGATTGTGAATTGTCTGTTACAAATAGTTCATTCATTGGCTTGGTTTTCATGTGTANGTGATTGAGGCTTGTAATATCGATTGTGAATTGTCTGTTACAAATAGTTCATTCATTGGCTTGGTTTTCATGTGTATGAAAAGTTCAGCAAGGTATCATACTAGTATTGATACAGTTTTGAGAAGATTTCGTTTTCGGTTCTTGATTTGACTAGTTCTGGTTGTAGCAGGGGTAGAGAATTGGTATGTACATCATTTTTGTTCTGATAGGACTGAGATTGTAAAATGCATGCATTATATGAGACAATGAGTAAATTGTGTGCACAACAAAATAATTACCTCATCAGATTGTAATAAAATTGTTTGTGTCAGCAATTCCACATATATCTCTCAAATTTTGTATCGGTTAGAGATGGACTAGTTTGATTTTTTGAGTCAAAAGTATCGCAAATTCTGATTACCAGTGTGTAAAATGATTATATCAAAATAATAAAGTTTCTCCTTGCCTTTCCTAATGTTGCCTTTCATGTAATTTGCAAGGATCATGATGGTTGCGCTGAGGAGGGAAATAATTCAAAATGAGGTGAGGTGGTATGGTCATGTCAAAGAGAATAGGTAGTGAGAGGTTGACAGAATGATATTGGAATTCATACAATGGAAGATGGCCACAAGGAAGTCCGAAGAGGAGAGGTGAGGAGCAAGTGGCTTAGGGAACAGCGAGACAGGGAGATAGGCACGTTACCAAGCGGACCTAGGCACATGCTGGAAACCTCTGAAGACGACGGCGGACAGCGACATAGTGGAGGCCCGGACTCGCCAACTACTTGCGCTCTGGCTGAGCTGTGAGTAGGTCAAGTAGAGCAGATAATAACTGGCATCCTAGATATGCAAAGTTTGCGTGGTGTAACGTCTAGTGGGTGGGAGTTGAGTAACAGCAGATTGTGTAGTTTAAGACTTGAGTATGCAGAAATGACTGTAAAGTGGTGTGTCCCTCCCTCCTTACATTATTAACAGAGAAAGAAAAGTGCTGGTTACGCACTTTGCTTCAGTTTGCCAAATTGTCAGCATTTCCAGGTTATGTCCAACACTGCACCTTGAGTAGGAGGGCGACACTATATGCCCCCCTCTCTAGCCACTGTTTTCTCAGATCACTGTCGCGTTGACAACACCAAAAATACAATGCAAATATATTCATGTTTAAAATTTATAAACTTAAGAACAACCACAATACCTTTGCTCAATTTTTTACCGTGGGGTGGTTAGTAAAATAATTTCACTTGTAATATATAGCAAATTGCACTNCAATACCTTTGCTCAATTTTTTACCGTGGGGTGGTTAGTAAAATAATTTCACTTGTAATATATAGCAAATTGCACTACAACAATTTTATGACTTAATGTGATTGTTGATGCCGTGTTACACGTGTTGCTATGTGCCTTGCCTACTCTTGTGTTTACTGAAATAGTGGATTTTCAAATTGGTTTGTTACAAAGATGTCGACAATGCAAAGTAGTTTGAGAAAGTGAGGAGTCACAAGACTTCAGAGGCTAATAGGGATTTATGCTACTTTTCTTTCTGCCTATCACGTGATAGTATGATAAATTTTAAGACTCGTGCTGTAATCTTTTCTTTGTTTGTGTGTATAGCTAGAGGAGAATGCATTTTAAAATAGACTATGATTTTGCATGGGAAAAATGGACGCCGCCATGTTTATGTGCCTGTGACGCCAGAATACATGTTGTTTACATGGAAATGCCCTAGAGGATAACATGTGCATTTGGAATGTTTATTATATTTTGTTGTTTCAGAGGATTTTAATGTTATTGCTGTGTCATCGAACACAAGTATTGCATAGTTCCCCTAAGCAAAAATACAACGAAATGTACTGACAAGATTCCTACGAACAGTTTAAGTGAAAAAACAGAGCGTGAAACATGCCTAAGCGTATTTAAGAACCGTAAAACACTATGCAATTTGTGACAAAAGTACACATTTTGTGCGTGAAAATCATTTCAGCATTAAGTAAATTTTTCTGTTATCGTAATTGCACTGGTCTAATCCATAAGACTGTAATGTTTATTTTAAAGGTGGTGCCTGTACGGCCAACGAGAAATTACCTTTACATTTTATAAAAACTTATGTGGTGTACACTATATGACAGGTATGTGTTTTTGTACTTTGTTATTAATATCCAAAAAACGTCCTTTGTCGGATATAAATACTAATATTTTTATTGTTGAAAATTGTTTCATAATTTTGAGGTTATTTGCTCCTGTTTATGCCTGTTACTTAGGTCTTCATTAAAAATATTTCTTTAATAAAACTCTTGTCATGCTAATTTAATCTGTAGAGGCCTATTTTTATTCTTAGTTTGTAGGACTAAATAAAAAAAACTGGAATTCCAAAATGATATTACTAATTAATATGCATACGGAAATAGAATGTTCATAAAACGTGCCTACAAAATGGGTCACGTTTTTGAGAATTGTAAAGTATATGTTTGCAGGAAAATATTTAAATTAAGCATAATGACACAGTTTAAAATAAAATTGGTTATTTGTGAGAGTAAAATTTTTAAATAAAATTTACCTACATGTTTAAATTCACTGCGTATTGCTATACTAAAATGATGTTTTGAAATGCCGACTACATTTCAAACACCGATGAAGGCTGCGACAATTAAAGCATAATAATGTTGATAGTATCAGTAAATTTTGCAAGAAACATAAGTTGTCGCCTTGCATCTTCTTGAGGCCGATTTAATGATGATGTGGTATCACCGATGCTGGCGTTGGCAAGGGAGATGTCCCAAAGATGGGCAACGTGTCAGGAAAGTCGAGCCTATTTCCCATCATTTTCAGCACGTGCATGAATCCTTGAACTATACAGCAATCAAGTCGCCGTTAGTTACATTTGGACTGAATAAATCATTAAAAAAAAAGAATGTTACCTCAAAAGTTTTTCTATGGCTCGGCATATTTTGTAATTCTGAATTTTAATCTTTTTTTTCCTTGTGGGATCCCAACAAATTAAAAATAATTTCTTTCATAAAAATAGTTTTATTTTATTAAAAACAGTTTGTTGTTGATCAAATACCAAAGATATTATATACAAAACCCTAGTTACCGTTGTTACACACTTAAAATATTTTATTATTGTTATATGTTATTTCACTTTCATTAAAACTCTTTTGGTCACAAATGCATGTTCTACTTTCTTTATCAACCACCTTCTTTTTACTCCAAATCACATTTTCCTTTATTGTTTTAGATAATGATTATTATGATGTATTTGTAAGGGTGCTGAAGTAGGAATTTTGGCTCGGCCTCTATGTTTCTCCATTTTATATTGGCGTCACGCCTACACAACCATATCCTTCAGAGCTTCCCCTCCAGCGCTTCTCGTGAATGTTTACCTCTTGGCGGAGCACCGAACACCGGTATCCCACTGGTGTTTGGAGATTCTGCGCCATGGTCATGTATGAGGTGCGGCGCAGAACAACTGGTAGCAGCTTCGAGGTTATTTACCACTAAGTTTCACCTATGCTACAAAATACATTCCCTATATTTATTAATGTTCATGTAGTCAGGGTAGCCAACACTGGAATTCATAGTTTTTCATCATACTGATATGTGTTGATGAGAGTGTTTATGTTGGCAATAAAAGCACCAAGTGTTTACAACTAGCAGCTCAAAACAAAAGCTTGGTGTAATACAGTGCTGTGTCGCGTCTACTCAGTTACTGTGTGCATCTCGAGGAGCCGCCTGGCCTCTCTCGTCGCTGTGAAATTGCTGGACTACTGAGCCTGGAGGTTGGGGCATTCACCAAAAAAAGGAAACTACACATCTTGAATCATACAGGACAGGTTAAAAGAAACAGTGACACAGTAGTTGTGATGCTTGTTCTGACTCTCCACGTAATGGATTAAAATCATTTCCAAGGCTGTGATTTATTTGCATATCTGTCTTCTGGTCCCAGTCATGGGAATGGCAAAGGGAGGTAACACCCAGCAGGTGTGACAGGTTAACAAATACACTAAATTTTCAGCATATGCCAGCATTAGATGGTTGTTGCTTTCATTCCACAGGAGAAAGACAAATTACAANTTTTCATTCCACAGGAGAAAGACAAATTACAATGTTTATTAAAGAGCCATACCCAGGAAAGTTTAATGTATTGGGTCTTAGCTACATGAATGTTGAATTAAGGAGTATGCACGTGCATTTGACTGTGGACGCAGCCATTACCTTAATTCTGGCCCCACACGTGCTCGCAACTGGTATAGATACATGCCGTGACTCAGTGTTGCAAAGTGGTCCAGTCCGCCTCCTCTCGATAATGGAGTGTTAACTGCTGACACTTTCTGTTTGGAAAATTAGAATTTTAAGAAATTACTTCAATTCAAAATGTTTAGTGCTGCCATTGTTTCACGTAACAGTAAAACTTTTTAAATGTAATTTTGTTGCTGTACCCTACCAAAGTGGTAAGTGTGGGTATTACTGTAGTACTCGTACTGTGTGTGTTGATCACTTCATGATAGGCAGTACACAGTCCTTGAAAAGTTGTATTGGTCCATCATTTCGGAATACTAGTAACTGAGCATCACGTGTCGTCGTGCACTTTAATTATGAAAATTGCATAACATGGAAATAAGTGACGTGTGAATGGAGTGTTGAAATACACAATTGTGTTTCATTAGGATTACGACTTAAATTTCAGAATGTAAAATTGAGTAAACTCTTTGAAATTATCAGTAATACAAAATTTGGGAATATATTGATCTTCAGGAAAATTGTCTACATGGAATGTGAAGTTTCTGTTTGAATTGTATATTATGCTGTATATCATAGGTGAACCGGATGTAACACTGTAAAAATTGTAATGTAATGTACTTTTCTTTATGTATAAAAAATCCCCTAGATTGTATCAGTACATCTTTGTTGCAATCAGTTTTTTTTCTGAACAAATAACTTCAATGACTTACCTTCTGCACAAATCTGAGTACCTATTGAAATGTTCCATTAACACAACTGAACTGAAGAAAAATATTGTATTCACCCAAGTGTTAAACTAGTTTCAACTTTAAGCATTGCATGGCTATCTTATGAACGCTGTGTTGAATTATACTTGTTTGATGTAAAAATTAAGTGTAATACATGTACAATAATTATTCTGATTATAAACTGTGTTAAGTCTTCCTGTCAATACACTGTTTACTTCTTTTTACTTGAGAATAATTTACACATACATTTATAAATGTATTGGCTGTTTTTGTTGTGTTTATCAATGTGAAATGTAGAAGTTGGCAATGTAGTTAGGTGTATATTTTTCAGTAAACATCTTGTTAAAGTTATAAGCATGTTGACTAGTAAATCTGGAGAAAATTCTCTCGCATATTTTTAAGTCTTTTATTTCACATAGGTAACCTTCATCAGTATGATATAAAAGGTTCAAAAATAATAATTGTTGGCCTAATGTAATCTTATAAAAAACCCTCCTTATCAAATATTACAGTTTTCTAATTGCTACATAACATTTTTAAGTTCGAAAGTGTTCTAATTGTTGTGACACTTTTTCTTGTTTCATTGTCAGTTTACTACAAAACTGGACTAACTGGTTATAAACAAATTAATTAAATATATTAAAACAATCAGAGTATATTTGTGTTTATGATATTCAGAGCTAGTAAAATTACATTAAAAAGATAATTGCATCCTAGTGAAAAGTGTCGAGTACCACTGGGTTTGTAAATGAATTTTTATGGTTGTATGTAAACTTTGCTGTTGATCATTAAAGTTGGCTAGAGCTTGTATTTATTTTCTTTATTTTACTCTATCATTAGAATATATTAAAAAAATTTAACATCCTTGCTCATGTCCTTAAATTTGGAGGCAGCTCACATATAACTGCTGCTGTAGTGCTTTTGGATGATGTGTAGAGGTAGTCAAATTTTGTTAATGACAAAATCATGATATTTTTACTAATGCATTTATAAATGAACTTTAGGTACCTACAAATGTGTTTCCAAACATTTATATGCATGATTTTACAGCATTTCGTTTTTAACAAAGACAGTGATGCTGCAAAATTCATTAATCAGCAATATTGTATCATTATTACATAAAATTAATAAATACAGTAGTTGTACATTTGCCACAAATAAAATTTTCTTTTAGTGTACCGTAGATAAATTAACACACAAACAATGCTGCTACAACCTGTGACGGTCACACATTAAAATATTAAGTTACATTCCTGTCTTCCCTGTGGGTTTAGTCAGCGTTGATGCAACTCACCTGTTTGGCGGAGCGATGTCGGTGTGAGTTGCACGGCAGCATGACCGCCACGCTTGGGAGCTCACCTTAGACTACGGCGCCGTGCTTGGGGCATGGCCAGCGGGTGATGTCTCTTCCTCTCTCCACCTGACATCACAGCTAGTGAAGACATGTTTTACTGGCGCCGTTGAAGTTTCAAATGAAGTCTGTGTTCCTGAATGGCTATGTCTGTGAAGATGACAAAATACCTGTTGTTGAATTTCGAGACCATACCAGAAAATATTTGTATGGTAAGGATTTTCATTATAAATAGGGGTTCCAGGCATACGATGGGCCAGGGTTAGGGTAGCTTTGCACATGACAAGATGTCCTGATTTGTAATTTAAGTTAAGTACTGTCCAGATTTTAAAATACACTTAGCTTTTGAGGAAACTGTAATAAAACTGTTTGTATTCGTGGGTGTAAATATTTTTAAAGTCATTTTTGCTCTCAGTTTTAGCACTTTTTTTANGTAATAAAACTGTTTGTATTCGTGGGTGTAAATATTTTTAAAGTCATTTTTGCTCTCAGTTTTAGCACTTTTTTTAGTATTTCTGCATTTAAGGAAATTTTCAAATGTTTGGTACTGTAACGCCATAATAAGCATTTAAATGGGNTTTTTTTAGTATTTCTGCATTTAAGGAAATTTTCAAATGTTTGGTACTGTAACGCCATAATAAGCATTTAAATGGGAATGAAAAATTGTAATTATTCAAACCTAAATATTGTATGAAATATGCACGTGTTTTATTTATAGTGCACATAATCACTTTATTGTATGCTTATGTTTTCATTTGTATTCATTTTTAAGAAGTGGGTTGGCGTCATAAAAGAATTTGGGGAGTTTATCCCANTATGCTTATGTTTTCATTTGTATTCATTTTTAAGAAGTGGGTTGGCGTCATAAAAGAATTTGGGGAGTTTATCCCCACCTCACAAGAAATAAACAGTGGAAACAAGAGGTTTTCCACAATAATTCATTCAGGTTTCAAAAGGTTGCTCCTAATCCTAATTCCAACATCCTGTTCTCCTTTACCCTAGAAGTGATGAAGGGGAATAGTGGTGCTGATGCATTGGGAGAGTGGGTGTTCTCTGGGTGCTGCTAATTGGGCCCAGGGCACAGCCGACGTCTTGGCATATTGGTCACAAGCCATGACGAAGCAATGTTGTACATGGTGCTCTAGAGCTTGCAAGCATATGCATTTGATTTCTGACGAAGCACTTTACATCATTGATGGCTATTTATACCTTAATCTTGGACAGTAATGAAAAGAAGTTGCACATTACACAAAAAAAAAAAATTTAGTAATGATTATATTTTTTCTATTTAGGTTTTAACATATGTTGTGTACACAGGCATTAAAAGAATACGTCCCACTAAGTTGTCCATAGAGGCATTGAAAAAAAAATGAAATTTCCGGTGTAAACTGAGTTAAGTGAGAGGAAAAAAACATGGTTTGTAGTATTAATGTTTTTTTGTTACATAGTTATTTAAAATTACGTCTGCAGAATTTTTAAAGGTAAATCATAATGTCTTCTGGTGTAAGTCTTTGGTAGAGCTTTGTGGTGGTTGTAAGTGTTGTCCCACGTGCAAATGATAAATGTTAGTTATATGACCCACTAGAGATCATTGTTGGAGGTTGTGAATTCAATGCTTGCTTCAAAATTACAAACATTGCATTGGCTTTTCTGTCCACTTAACCACGGCACTAAATGATTGAACAGTACAAGCCACAAGAAGATGACGTGTTATCAGTGCGACTGCAGCTGACGTAGATGATCTCACAATTTTGCAGTGACTGAATAACTTTCGTGAACACTCGTGCAGTTAAATGTCTGTAAATACCAGTAGCTAGTGCTGATAATTTGAAGGCATTATCTTGATACATTTACACCGTAATGGAAAACCGCACAGTATTACAAATTTTTCACACCCTAATATAACACTGAAAAATGTAATATGGGAAGTTTTTTTTTTCAGAGAAAGAGAGAGATAGATAGAGACACACACACACCTGCAAGATTCCGTAAAATTCTGTGTACAACTTTAAAATGAATTTTAAAATATTAATCGGACGACTTTGATTTCTTAAACCANGATTCCGTAAAATTCTGTGTACAACTTTAAAATGAATTTTAAAATATTAATCGGACGACTTTGATTTCTTAAACCATGAATGAATTTCATAATTGGCCTGTTATAAGCATATTCATCGAAAAGCAGAATTTTTTTTGTCCCTGACGTTTTCTAGTAATTTTTTTGCCATTACTTAAAAAAATAGTGTGTAGTGATGCTGAATTTTAAAATAATAATACTTATGTATTAAATGCATTAAGCATTGCTAGCAAAAGGTTTATATTGCATGGGGTTAACACATACACTGCCAAATGAAAAAATTATTAAATTTGACAAAAATTATGAAATTTGACAAATAAAATATTTTTGATTTAGCATATTCTATGCATTTAAAACAAATATTGGCACAGGCTCGCGGAAACTGATGTATCTACTAGAAGGGTTAGCGATCGTAAATTGTGAGCACCTCGGGTAAGTCCGGCACTCCNGGTCAGGTCGCCTACTACATTAATAAGGCCGCAGCAGGAGGATCGGGAGTCTGTGATAGCCATCTGGCGAAGTGCGGCGAATGGCAGACACAGATGGAGCCGTAGAGGGATATTGAAGAAGAGGACCGTCCGTGAACAAGGGTGTGAGAGACTGCAGCAGGTCAGGTATTCGACGAGTGGAGTGCGACTGTGTATGTGTGTTTAACCGAAGTAATGTAAACGTGGATGCAGAATAAATAGTGTGTATAAACTGTCAAATTAGTAATTTTAGTGAAGTAGTAGACAAGAATAGAGATGGTATTAACAAAGTAGTGTGCAGGAAAATTATCAGTGTTAACGAAGTGGTCAAAAAGCAGGACACAGTAAAATATACAATATGAATAAGAATGTGCTGTTTCGGGACAGAACCTTCTTGGTGTGGGTTGAGCACGTGCAGCCTGGTAGAAAAGCAGTCCAATACGGGATCAAAGACAGTGGCCACTGTCTGACGGTTCGGATGCTCACTCTGACATGTTCCGTTTACGAATAACACATAGGCACATGAAATGGTGGTGCACTGTGACTGTGATTTATTACTAACGCTACAGTTATTGCACTTTGAGGTGAGCCAAATTCATGGGTCTACGTGACCATTCGCTGCGCCGTAGAACAACAGGAGCCCCTGCTGAGCACCGTGCCGATGACACGAACATCGAGAGTNTGGGTCTACGTGACCATTCGCTGCGCCGTAGAACAACAGGAGCCCCTGCTGAGCACCGTGCCGATGACACGAACATCGAGAGTGGCAGTCAGCAACAGTATCTCGACGGTATTTGGGAAACCACCCGCTTCGCCCAAAACCGCGCGAGTCAGCTGACGGTCCCACTTTGATTCGACTACGTGGGCGACACCAGGACACCCCCGTGGTTCGGATCCAAACCGACTGTCACGTGTGCTCACACTCTGCGCTGCGCCTTCAGGGCGCAGTACACGTGAAGGCGACACCAGACTTTGTAGCGCCCTTGATCAGGACGCATACGAACAACCAACGCCATTACGTANTGGCAGTCAGCAACAGTATCTCGACGGTATTTGGGAAACCACCCGCTTCGCCCAAAACCGCGCGAGTCAGCTGACAGTCCCACTTTGATTCGACTACGTGGGCGACACCAGGACACCCCGTGGTTCGGATCCAAACCGACTGTCACGTGTGCTCACACTCTGCGCTGCGCCTTCAGGGCGTAGTACACGTGAAGGCGACACCAGACTTTGTAGCGCCCTTGATCAGGACGCATACGAACAACCAACGCCATTACGTANAGTACACGTGAAGGCGACACCAGACTTTGTAGCGCCCTTGATCAGGACGCATACGAACAACCAACGCCATTACGTAACATCCAGTGTTCCGAGTGCTAGTGGTCCCAAAGAGCAGAGTCTAAATTATTACTATTTTACCCTAAGTGTATATCATGTGTGTAAGATTTGTCTTAACGTAATTCCAAATCATATCAACAGTGATGTGCAACGACTTCCTACTTGGGGCATGGACTTCATCCGTGCCAACCTAATTTCAGCCCCCACAGGCATCACATGACGGGACAATTCAGTTTTGTAATTTTTCTTTATGTGTAGTGAACATATGTGTATGTGTGTTATTTTCATTAGCCACTGGGTTTGCAAACTCAAATGGACACGTTTTCAGCACTATGTGCACGCAAACATAATGCAAAAGTGTGTTGTCATTAATATATTTCAGTAGTATGTGCAGTTTTTAGAATAGATTTTTTTTTCATTACGGCCTATGTCAAGTCTCAAATTAGATAAGGGAATCTTCCCACTCATTCAATGTAACAATTAAGGGCTTAAACTTATTTTCACTTTTCTTTTACTCTCACGTGTTTCTNAATCTTCCCACTCATTCAATGTAACAATTAAGGGCTTAAACTTATTTTCACTTTTCTTTTACTCTCACGTGTTTCCGGCCCCTGGCGTCTTCGCGGCATGTGGCCGGAAAGACGCCGGTAGCCATTTAATCTGAAACGAGCATTCATCGGAGCAGACCGCACAGTTCACGACTCCCGGCTACTTCAACAACTTATTTTGTCTACCATCACCTTTTATCAACTGGAACATTAAGTTAAGTTAACTTCATCGCCTGGGAGGAGCGTTTCTCCACTTCNAATCTTCCCACTCATTCAATGTAACAATTAAGGGCTTAAACTTATTTTCACTTTTCTTTTACTCTCACGTGTTTCTGGCCCCTGGCGTCTTCGCGGCATGTGGCCGGAAAGACGCCGGTAGCCATTTAATCTGAAACGAGCATTCATCGGAGCAGACCGCACAGTTCACGACTCCCGGCTACTTCAACAACTTATTTTATCTACCATCACCTTTTATCAACTGGAACATTAAGTTAAGTTAACTTCATCGCCTGGGAGGAGCGTTTCTCCACTTCTTGTAGACTCAAGGCACCAGGAGTGTAACTTCGTCACGTAAATCCAGAGAACACGAGCTCATTTTCCTGCGTTAGCCCCCGACGGGGACGGGCTTAGTGCGTCGGGTTAACTTAACGACATGAGCATCGTCATCTGGTTTGTATTGGTCTGAACATTAATAAATGACTTCAATCCGAAGTCAAGCATTTTGTTTGCAGGTCTCGCTTCATAAAGGTATTTAGGGAGCTGGACTCACCAACAAGCCATTTTCAGGGTTTTAAGTGTTTTTCAGTGTAATATGTACTTTCAGTAGTGTTTAATTGGCGTGTGGAGCGGCCTTACAACCCCATATTTAGCTAATTTAATACCAGCATAACTGTCCACCTCACAACGGGCACCCGCGGAGGTACTAAGTCGACCGCGACTGCCCACTGATAGCAGCCTATCGCTCCGTAATTAACACATTTTCAATAGAGACGTAAAGGATCGGGAGAACAGCCTAGCCATCTGGGTGATTCGACTACGACCCTCAAAAATAGAGCAGCATGGAAGAAACCAACAAGACATATCTGGTGAGTTTTCCGGCCAGAACTGTGCACGAGTATCGGTGCATCTACGACGTCTCTACCATTATCCACCGCCGACCTTACGTCAAGTATTACTCTTTTGTAATTCTCAGCGAGAGCAATATTTAATGTCTATTTCAACTCTAATTAACATCCTTCTCAATTTTGCTGTTTGGTTATAGTCAATTAACTCATACTCATCATTAACACACTTTCAGTCTGTTTGTTGCCATCATCTGTAATGTCTTTCACTCACACATCCAGTCCACTGGTCCAGCCTGCCAGTCACACTATTCGCTGCGCCGATGCTCGCAGTCGCAGATTTTTCCTCCCGCTAATCACTTCTCTTGCCGTTTGTTTCTCTTCTCGCTCGTTGTCCTTTGCTCCATGCCGCAGCCACTCATCTACCCAACAGTTCCAGGCCGGGAGGCCCATCGCACTATTTNCCCTCCCGCTAATCACTTCTCTTGCCGTTTGTTTCTCTTCTTGCTCGTTGTCCTTTGCTCCATGCCGCAGCCACTCATCTACCCAACAGTTCCAGGCCGGGAGGCCCATCGCACTATTTATACTCTGCTGGCCTTGACCTGAAAGTTCGACGCACCTAGAGTCATGTTGAAAGAATCTAGGGCAGTCCACTAGAAAATTCTTCAGATAAATGCAGAAACTCAATACAAAAAAGCTCAGCAGCGTGCGCCGCAAAAAGGATAATCGTTTCGGCTCGCTTTTTGAGGCAGATACGACGACGGTGGTTTATCCCTCGCCTGTCATTCAAAACATTCCATTGACTTGTCGCCGCCGCTGTCATATAACTGCTCTGTACTTCAATTCCACTCGCTTGCGCGGAACAAAGAAGCAAGCGCGTAAGAGTATATTGAGTTTCCTTTTCTTTGTCGCAGAAGTCGCTTATTCATCAGTATTTAGAGCTTAGAGCCGTTTATTTTGAAGTTCATCGATTTCACGTGAAAGTCTTGCAAGTGTATATATAATATTTCGCGCGAACCGACTCTACTGCACGACACAGGCAACTCATTCAATCTTTAGTATTAACTGTCTCATCATAATCGCCTGCAGAATCAGCACTNCGCGGAACAAAGAAGCAAGCGCGTAAGAGTATATTGAGTTTCCTTTTCTTTGTCGCAGAAGTAGCTTATTCATCAGTATTTAGAGCTTAGAGCCGTTTATTTTGAAGTTGATCGATTTCACGTGAAAGTCTTGCAAGTGTATATATAATATTTCGCGCGAACCGACTCTACTGCACGACACAGGCAACTCATTCAATCTTTAGTATTAACTGTCTCATCATAATCGCCTGCAGAATCAGCACTCGTCGATGCAGCAAGAATTATTGGCGGCAACACTTGCTGGCTCTCAAAAGACAAATCCTTGCAGATCTTGATATGGTTATTCAATGTATCGCCTTGCATAAACTGCGTGTCGCCATTGTAGTAATGTTTCCTCATAAGGAAAGGACTCTTTGTACAGGCGGTTCTCTCATGTCGCCGAGCATTTTGAAAACTTGCCTTTATTCTTCATTCCTAAAACATTCTCACAAATGCTGCGGAAAATTGCTGGTTTTTTTTTCTTTTTCAAGTGCGAAAGAGAATTTATATTATGTATAGTTTCGGGTCTCGGAACTCAGGTCCCTACACCATACCATTTGGAGATTTCTTGAATCTATATATCAGGTGCGTATAACCACATAAACAAATAGAAAATCACGTACAAAGTACGTTTAAAATTATTCGAAACTGGTGTTGGTCCACAGTTTGAATACCGACGTGAGTTTTGAATCATTTTTTACGAACTTAGTAAGTGGTTTTCTGTCTGTTTACCTGCTTATATGCNGAATACCGACGTGAGTTTTGAATCATTTTTTACGAACTTAGTAAGTGGTTTTCTGTCTGTTTACCTGCTTATATGCATTTGATGTATAGATTTAAGCAGTCTCCAAATGCGAGGTATGGTGTAGGCACACGAGTTCGATACTCAAAACCCTAAAATATGTCAATTCTCATTCGGACTTCAAAAAATCTGGCAATTTTGCCCAGTGTTTCGGAGACTGTTTTAAGAATGAAGAATAAAGGATAAATGAAAGTTTTAGGCATCGGATATAGGAATCAGAGTGAGATAAGAGGATCAAAATTAGATTAATAACCCGAGTTTTGAAAGATTTTTTAGCAATGTTTTTATATTAATCATTCACTGTTTAGTATTCATGCGCATCTGATACTAATTTTAAGTAATCTAAAACTGTTAGGAACGGCGTATGGAACTGAGTTCAAAAACAGAATTTTTAAAAAGTATTAATTTCTTCGCTGACTTCGAAAAGATCAGACGATTTTTCCGTGATGAGATNCAAAAACAGAATTTTTAAAAAGTATTAATTTCTTCGCTGACTTCGAAAAGATCAGACGATTTTTCCGTGATGAGATAATGTATACGTGTTTAGGAAACATGTGTACAAACTTGGGCACGTGATTTGTGTCCGGAAAAGAGGGAGCATAATATAAGACACCCAAGGTCTATCTAAAATAATACAGGCTGTTTATGTCCTTAAAAGGCGGAGGGTGACAAACATATTACGTGGGATCAAAGTTCTTGCGTTAGATGAACACAATTTGGTGCAGATTAATTAACCCAAGATCTTGGATAAAAGTTAGGCATGATACGTCGTACACACCCCCAACATGTAAATAATAGTGGTTAGCACCCTTTTATTGCATGCAACATTTACACCATGAGGTTAAATTGGTTGTGGATACTGTCGGATGAAGCAGAACATCGTAATTAGCACAAAATACCTCCTAGTTGCAACTCTCTAGGATCCACCGTTTCCATGTAAAACGCAAACGAAGGGTACAAAAATGCTCGGCGACATGAGAGAACCACCTGTACAAAGAGTCCTTTTCTTATGAGGAAACATTACTACAATGGCGATACAAAATTTATGCAAGGCGATACATTGAATAACCATATCAAGATCCGCAAGGATTTGTCTTTTGAGAGCCAGTAAGTGTNAAATTTATGCAAGGCGATACATTGAATAACCATATCAAGATCCGCAAGGATTTGTCTTTTGAGAGCCAGTAAGTGTTGCCGCCAATACTTCTTGCTGCATCGACGAGTGCTGATTCCACAGGCGATTATGATGAGACAGTTAATGCTAAAGATTGAATGAGTTGCCTGTGTCGTGCAGTAGAGTCGGTTCGCGCGAAATATTGTACACTTGCAAGACTTTCGCGTGAAATCTATGAATTTCAAAATAAACGGCTATAAGCTCTAAATACTGATGACCAAGCGACTTCTGCGACAAAGAAAAGGAAACTCAGTATAGAATACAAAACAGGAGGTGAAGATTATCATGAAGAGACAGCATTAATGAAAATGAAGATAGTGTTGATGTTAAAGAAGATGGATTTCCTCGATGCTCTGACACACCCCTTCACAGGTATTCTGCAACGAGTGACATGAAGATGCCAGAAGACGCTGAGAATACTGGCTACCTATTTCCCGAAAACCTGAATGATCTTGTTGATAAACTCGGTTATTTGATCGCTTTGCAACAAGGTGGAGATTATATCGCATGATGTGATGAACTGGTTTCTTCTAAAATTGTAATGTGCAAAATAAGATTTTTTAAAAATAATAGTGCTCTCTTTATTTTTTGTGTCGTATCCTTTATTCCTCTCACAACTTTAAAGTGGTTAAATCAGTACTCGACTTCTAAAGTACAAAACTACATGCAGAATATTAATGAAGACTTTAAGTATATAAAATGCATGTATGGTGTACCTATTGTATACAGACGTTAATGCAGTTGTCAAGTACAAATGTATGTAGACAGTTGGCGAATGAATGTAATTTCTATATGTGTAGGTGAGGGAGAGACAAACTGAAGGATTGATAGAAGGATCGATTGAGGGATTGGGATTGATCAAAAGATTGGAGAGGAGGATTACTGAAAATGGAGATTGCTGACGATTGGTGAGGAATGCGGAGGAGTATTGGTGAGGATTGATGGGGATNGGAGGATTACTGAAAATGGAGATTGCTGACGATTGGTGAGGAATGCGGAGGAGTATTGGTGAGGATTGATGGGGACTGCGGAGGATTGCTGAACATTGATGAGGATTGTGGTGGTTAGGGATTGATCAAAGTTTTGCTGTCCAGGAAGAGCACAAAATATAAGACTGCTTATTACTCAANGGGATTGGGATTGATCAAAAGATTGGAGAGGAGGATTACTGAAAATGGAGATTGCTGACGATTGGTGAGGAATGCGGAGGAGTATTGGTGAGGATTGATGGGGATTGCGGAGGTTTGCTGAACATTGATGAGGATTGTGGTGGTTAGGGATTGATCAAAGTTTTGCTGTCCAGGAAGAGCACGAAATATAAGACTGCTTATTACTCAAGTTGGCCTTGTATATTTTAGTCTCAAGTGCTCAGCACATTTGTTCATAAACCATAGACAATTGTGGCATGTAAATGGAAAAGGCTGTAAGTGCCGGAAAACTGATTTCGAGAAAACCGCAAAAAACTGTTGGCTTGTTTCAATAATAGCTCTAAAAATCTGAAAAAATTCACAGAGATAGAAAATGTTACTATGAACANAAACCGCAAAAAACTGTTGGCTGGTTTCAATAATAGCTCTAAAAATCTGAAAAAATTCACAGAGATAGAAAATGTTACTACGAACAAGTATTGCTAACCCAAATTACCTATTTATTACATTTTATGTCACTTTTATGACTTTTACTTGGGAAACGTTGAATGTACCCGCTGAGCAACTCTCAAACCATGGTAAGTGCCACGCTAACTGATGATCGTGATGAATGTGCCAAACCTGGGAAACGCTGTATGTGCCTAATGATAAACCATGGGACAATGAAAGTGCCACACATCATTTTGCCAAACGTAAATAATAATGCATGCAATATTAAATAATTATTATGTGCAGTCAGCAAATTAATGTTATTATTGTTTTATTTAAACATTGTATTCAAAATTAAATGCAAACGTAAATTTTAATCCACAATTAAAGTTAATATTCATTTTCCACAAGTAATTTAAAAACATATCAAAACATTAAAATGTAATTTAATTCAAATGTAAAACATCAAAATGTAATTTAAACAAACACAAAAAACATGATAAAAAATATTATTCACCAACATTATCTGCACGTGCTACACCTAGAAGATCTTCGTAAAACATGCGATGTTCAGTTTCTAAAAAATCGAGCATTTGGAGAAGAGATTTTTTTTTTTCACCTGAGATCTTGCATACGTACTTGACCTGTGGTACATTTCGATGGGCTGGGAGACTGGACAACTTAGCGTGTTTTTTAAGACGTTGGTTTTTGTCCACGCTTGGGGATCGTCAATATCAGCATCTAGTGAAGATGCGGTGAGGACTTCATGTGGCGTATTCTTGACTATGCGAATCCAACACGCTTTGCTTATATGTAGCTTGCTTGTGTCTATGAAATTTTAGCCACACATGCGAAATCTACGTCTCCGGTCATAGTTTGAACAATTAAGGGATTGTTAACGCGGGCTGTCCGTACCACATCTTCCAGCTGTTGAGGAACCATTGCCTTGCATTGTCTGTCGTCTCCTTTTTTTCGATGACTCCGAAGTCGCGATCACATGCATTAAAACTATGACCACAAACCAAGTATTTTATATCAATAGAATCATAACATTGTTTTGCTACCAAATAAATAAGGGCAATCAAAAGCATCTGGTTCTTATTCTGTGCAGTGCAATTGTCACACCACATCACAAGATGTTTCTTTGTGAAACGACCAGAACGAGCCACTTTGTAGAAACAGGAGGCAATCTCGTTGCCTCCTCTTCCACCCACTCCCTCATGCCACATACACATGACACTGCTGCTGGTGTCTCCCATATGAATGCATAAGTTATACGTGGAAAGCTGTCGAGCATAGAACATTGAGCTATGAGTTAACATTGGTATGAACATAACTTGCTGAAGATCCATACACACGGTTGAAAACGTTCTTGATGGCATCTGTGAAGCGTTTAGATAGCTTTTTAGTATCGACTGGGCTTTCTCAGCTGTTGCTTGGTGGAGTTCCAACGCCGATCGGGTGTTTTCTTTATCCGTACGAAGAATGGCGTTACTTGCAGCAGCGTGTAGGCGGTCGCAAGTTTTACACGAGTCAATTGCAAGGGCTCCAAATCTGAGCTTAGGGAAGTCTTTTTTGAACACTGCAGCGTAGTAGCGATAAGAAATGCCGCATATGGGGTGTTTGTCTTTGAACAGTAGATACATTCTGTTGAGGTTGAGGTCGGGGCTTAAAAACTCACGACTACTCTTCTTACGACTATAATGACTTTCATGTCTTGGACAACTGGTAATGTAGTTCCGAACTAAATTTCGATCGTTTTCTGTAAACTTCTTCTTCTTTTCATTTGAATTAGGGTGTTTACCACGACAGTCTCTGTAAACAAAATCGCCGGTTTTCTTCTTTGTTTGCAAAGTTTGCATTTTACGATGTGAAATTGCGAAAATTGTTTTAAATGTGTTAGAACACACTTTAATATTTTCGCCATTGCCAGCGGGAACAACGTAGGAAACAGTAACTTGGCGTCTGCTATCAGCAGAGTCAATATATGTCCCATGCCTTCTGCGATTCATTTCATGAACTTGAATGCCGCCCAAAATATATGTACCCTGTTCACTTTCGTTAAGGCGGTAAAACTGTATGAAAAGCTTCTCTTTTGGTTCATGGGAAATTGTATTACAGTCATTAGTACACTTACAGCGTACCTCTTCCCTTAGCAAGCGTTTCACAGGACGAGGATTCCCTGAAGAGTTTGTATACGGATGACCACTCTCTCGTGCAGCTTTCCGACTACGCTGTAGTTTAATTTTGGTTGGTGGTGGCTCAGAGGTGGTTGGAGAATAGTCTTGGTCACTCATTTTAACTCACGACAACAATGAAATACCCACAACGATACGAAAGGTGAGAGAGAACGCACAACCTATAGGTACACGCCGCACTCGTACTGACTAATACGCGGTAGTCGCCCGTTGTGTGGAAATGGCGGCTGGCACTTACAGCGTTTTGATTGAAAACGGTGTGATAGTTCCAGCACTTGCGCAATCTATCAACAGCTCCAGAAACTAAACCGTTCGACACAGGCACTTGGAACGGTTCCTAAAACATTAGCGATGGTACATACAACGATTTCCGATCAAAAACACTTTTTTTCATGTTTTGCCACTTACAGCCTTTTCCACTTACATGCCACAATTATGCCTATAAAATGTTGGTAGATGCTGACATATACCTAAAATGATTATAACATGACTTGGGCAAGTTGCTACTTGTATGATGGGCTTGAATTGGTCACATATAGGGGCCTACAAACATAAAAAAATTCTGAATATCATAATTATACCTACATAACAAACAATGAATAATTTACCGATTCTGGCATCGTGAAATAATTATACTTCAGGAGATAACACCTGAGATGTAGTAACTGAATGACAGTTTTTTGCATGTTTTGGCAATATCCCATGTACGATTTCGATACAAATTAAAGAAAAATATTTTTTTATAAAAAACAGTATTTAAAAAATCGGATAATTAATACATATTTTCGATTCAGCGTACCCTATGCCTGTAAGACCAATATGACTACAATAAACAGACATATATGCTTGAAAAGTTAGTGGTCATTACAGCTGAGAACCTTCGGGTATGTTTGACAATCCTGAGTCGAAGGCTTTCGAGCTCTTCCTGAGTCGAGCCAAACACTGCCGAGTTCGTCCGAGTCGAGCCGAAGTACTGTCCTCTCCAAGTCTCATGATAGTTGTTTCGGTGGAGTTTGCTGGCTACGAAGACGTGATGGAGTGACGAAGGGAAATCTAGGTGGAGGGAAAACAGGCTTATCAGCCGTGTGTGTGGCTGTATAATACCCATTCTCAAAACATAACTCCGTAGTCTCTGCAGTAGTGACGAGTCCAGGCTGCTGAGGGATGAACATCGCGCTCGTGGCTGCTCCGACTCCGGGATCTACCCACCCCATGGGACCAGCGAAGGCCGAGGACTTCTGCGAGTGAGGCGTGACTGCAGCAGCTTGGGTGCGGTGACTATTCCGCAACTCGTCGCGTCCCCAGGTGGCGGGTAGGGGATCCCCAGGCTCTGGGTAGGCTGGGAATACTCGAATACCAGCCCGCGGACCAACTGGCCGGTGCGACAGCGCCGTCGTCGTGGACGTCGGGGACCTGGGCGGCTCAGTACGAGTTGGCGAAGCGCATCAGTGGGAGGCAGCTCAACGATCAAGGCGGGGAGGGGGATCTCGAGGTGCTGAAACATGCGAAGTGTAGCGAACCTCACTGCTGGATTCTGCGAGCTGCTGACTGCTGGTGCGTGAGGAATGGCCATGGAATGCGTCGGACCTCTGAAGCTACCTGATGTCAGCCTCCACTCCTGGGCCAGCTGCACTCGCCTCCAGCTGGTAGGTCCTGGATGTCCCGCCGAGCCAGAGCTCACCTCCGACCGACGGACTATTTTGGAGGAAGAGGGAGAGGGTGGCCCCCTGCATTTTGGCTCCCCGCCTTCACCCACGGCGTGGAGATCTTGATGTCAGCGCGGAAGAGTGAAGATGGAGTAGGTGCCATGACTGAGCTGCCAGGTTGCCGACGCCCACGACGAGAAGCAGGGGGGCCCTGCATTCTACAGCTGCTGTCAATATTATTGTGCAGGTGCGCCTGCGCAGAAATATTGACAGCAGTCTCCCCTCAAGGACGCTTGCGTCCACAGCCTCGCCTATTTCTCTTCTAGATTTTCAACTCCACATTAAAGAGCATGGAATCCACACCTGCTGCCTCCTTTAGCATTTTTTAATNTGGCCCCCTGCATTTTGGCTCCCCGCCTTCACCCACGGCGTGGAGATCTTGATGTCAGCGCGGAAGAGTGAAGATGGAGTAGGTGCCATGACTGAGCTGCCAGGTTGTCGACGCCCATGACGAGAAGCAGGAGGGCCCTGCATTCTACAGCTGCTGTCAATATTATTGTGCAGGTGCGCCTGCGCAGAAATATTGACAGCAGTCTCCCCTCAAGGACGCTTGCGTCCACAGCCTCGCCTATTTCTCTTCTAAATTTTCAACTCCACATTAAAGCATGGAATCCACACCTGCTGCCTCCTTTAGCATTTTTTAATGCACGAATAAGTTTTGAACCTCTTTCCTGTCGGGAGGGTTTTTACGGTGTCTATGCAGGTTTTTCCCCTCCTCCTTATCTATAGCTCAGCTATTACACACTCAGGGATGCAGTCATGGCCACAGACCTGGCCATGACTGCTTTATTCCTCTTTGCCACGCCTCCTTTTCTAAATTCCCTCTCATGTAGGCGTATGGGGCTTGCCCTGAGACGCACCACAGTCCAGACCTACCCCCCGGACAATACTTAACACTTAGTAATAGGGTAATTAGTAAAAAAAAAAATCTGCAGTAGTGCGTGCCGCGGTCTCGATGGAGCAATACAGCCAGTTCGAAAAGTGATACACAGCAGAGAAAGAGAGGTGATTAAAAACGAAACTTCAGCATGTGGTGACGAAGCAAAAAGTTTGCGCGTATCGATAAATAAAGAAACTGAAACAGTAGCTTTATATATAAGCACAAGCGTTTCGTCTATTCTCAAAATTCGCAAGCACTGCACAGGAAAACCTTAAGAGGCAGAGATAACTCCAGGCAAAAACAGGTCTGTTTCACTATAAAAAAGAGGGGAGTGGACCTTGCCAATTTACGTGGTGTACAGAAAACCATTTTATGTTACTACAACAGTTTATTAGGGGGCATTAAACTATTTACTTTTCATCACAGAAACTATTTTGTGGGGTTAATTACAACAAAATACTTTGTGGCTACCACATAATTATTTTTCAGTTGCATTTATATGCATGAAATGTCTACTAAATAAGAGGATGAGTATTATTTACCTGCATTACCGATCTTGTTTTCATTGATATGACTAAGCATTGAAACCATCTTACAATAAGACTTACACTATGGTACATCAGTGAGTTGAATTATCACACCACATGCATTCTGTAAGACCACCCAGAATCTAAATATCTCGGATATATTGTTTTACCGTTTCATGGCAACACACCTTCTTATAACCAACGGCGCGTGATACATCGTTCATGAGAGCATCGTTATAGTTTGTTGACTTTTATACGTACATACAACTGCTACAAATTTAACATTGGTGAGCTGTAAACTATAGCAATTCACTCCCACATATTTTCGCTATATTGGTGGTTTTGATCAATGTAATGTGTAATATATAACATTATGACACACGTT
The DNA here is from genome assembly GCA_002778355.1 of Clitarchus hookeri. NCBI lineage: Eukaryota > Metazoa > Arthropoda > Insecta > Phasmatodea > Phasmatidae > Clitarchus > Clitarchus hookeri. The sequence continues at coordinate 130,574 of NQII01002791.1, forward strand.
ATATTCACTGTATTTACAGTGACATTTAATATTAAATCACATATTTTACAACATATGTTTAATCTATACAAATGAGGTATTCATTGTGCATGTTATTACTATGTTCTCAATGTAGAAACACGCTCCTCTAAGTTGGACTGTACCTGTTCCTCACTTCAATTGTGCCACTTCAATTGTGCCTGATAGAGCAGTAAAATAAATGTTAAATAACCTACACACTGAGTGAAGTCAGCGCGGGACACAGAACGCGTGTATGTACATAAGGAACCAATGTAGATTCAATGAGTGTCTGTTTGAGCAATTCCTGAATAAATAATACATGTCTAGTAATGACATGCGTTTTAAATTACATTAATTGAATCTGTGTAATAACTTAACACAAGGTGACAAACTTCAGAATGATATGTTTCTCGTTAAACACAGCATTTGTACCAACACAGTCTAAATTGTGTAAAATTGTGTAAAACACACATGACCACATGTACACTGAAGAGCCAAAAAGAACGGGTACACCTGACTAATATCGTGTAAGACCTCCCGAGCACGCAGAAGTGCCGCAAGACGACGTGGCATGGACTCGAANATTTATATGCATGAAATGTCTACTAAATAAGAGGATGAGTATTATTTACCTGCATTACCGATCTTGTTTTCATTGATATGACTAAGCATTGAAACCATCTTACAATAATANGAGTATTATTTACCTGCATTACCGATCTTGTTTTCATTGATATGACTAAGCATTGAAACCATCTTACAATAATACTTACACTATGGTACATCAGTGAGTTGAATTATCACACCACATGCATTCTGTAAGACCACCCAGAATCTAAATATCTCGGATATATTGTTTTACCGTTTCATGGCAACACACCTTCTTATAACCAGCGGCGCGTGATGCATCGTTCATGAGAGCATCGTTATAGTTTGTTGACTTTTATACGTACATATAACTGCTACAAATTTAACATTGGTGAGCTGTAAACTATAGCAATTCACTCCCACATATTTTCGCTATATTGGTGGTTTTGATCAATGTAATGTGTAATATATAACATTATGACACACGTTATATTCACTGTATTTACAGTGACATTTAATATTAAATCACATATTTTACAACATATGTTTAATCTATACAAATGAGGTATTCATTGTGCATGTTATTACTATGTTCTCAATGTAGAAACACGCTCCTCTAAGTTGGACTATACCTGTTCCTCACTTCAATTGTGCCACTTCAATTGTGCCTGAGAGAGCAGTAAAATAAATGTTAAATAACCCACACACTGAGTGAAGTCAGCCCGGGACACAGAACGCGTGTATGTACATAAGGAACCAATGTAGATTCAATGAGTGTCTGTTTGAGCAATTCCTGAATAAATAATACATGTCTAGTAATGACATGAGTTTTAAATTACATTAATTGAATCTGTGTAATAACGTAACACAAGGTGACAAACTTCAGAATGATATGTTTCTCGTTAAACACAGTATTTGTACTAACACAGTCTAAATTGTGTAAAATTGTGTAAAACACACATGACCACATGTACACTGAAGAGCCAAAAAAACTGGTACACCTGACTAATATCGTGTAAGACCTCCCGAGCACGCAGAAGTGCCGCAAGACGACGTGGCATGGACTCGAATAATGTCTGAGGTATGCCGGAGGCAATTCACACCATGAATCCTGCAGGGCAGTCCACAAATCCATAGGAATGCGAGGCGGTGGAGATCTCTTCTGAAAAACACGTTGCAAGGCATTCCAGATATGCTCAATAATGTTCATGCCTGGTGATTTAGGTGGCCAATGGAAGTGTCTAAAGTCAGAAGAGTATTCCTGGAGCCACTCGGTAGCAACTCTCGACGTGTGGGGTGTCGCATTGTCCTGCTGGAATTGTCCACGTCCGTCGGAATGCACAATGGACATGAATGGGTACAGGTGATTGTACAGGATGCTTACGTATCTGTCACCTGCCAGAGTCGTATCTAGACGTATCAGGGGTCCCATTTCACGCCAACTGCACACGCCCCATACCATGACACAGCCTCTACCAGCTTGAACAGTCCTCTGTTGAAATGTAGGGTCCATGGATTCATGAGGATGTCTCCATACCCGTACACGTCCATCCGCCCGATACAATTGTAAACGAGACTCGTCAGGCCAGACAACGTGTTTCCAGTCATCAACAGTCCAATGGCGGTGTTGGGGGGCCTAGGCGAGGCGTAAAGCTTTGTGTCGTGCAGTCAACAACGGTACACGAGTGGGCCTTCGGCTTCGAAAGCCCATATCAATGATGGTCCGTTGAATAGTTCGCATGCTGGCACTTGTTGATGCCCCAGCATTGAAATATGCTTCAATTTGAGAAATACATGTTTTTCAAGTTTAATGATTCTCGTCAGTCGTCGTTTGTCCCGTTCGTTTACGATCTTTTTCCGGCCGCAGCGATATCAGTAGGTAGAAATGAGCGGTTCTATTGCACCTGGCACCTGGCAGGGAACGGGGAGCCGGCATGCATCTCCCGCGTCAGCCGATGACGTCATCACGGCTGCTCTCGCGTTAGGCGCTAGGTGCTCAGCACTAGGTACGTAAGGCTCTCAAACGGCTACGCGAGGCTCTAAAAATGCGCTCGTCTCTGATTGGCTACGCAAGGCTCTACAAATATAATATTTTTGAAATTTTTTTGAAAAAATATATATTTCTTTAAATGTTACTAACCCCTATGCGAACTTATAAGCATAGTTGGCCGTAATTCCCGATCCGTTAAAGATGTACTCGTCAAATTCATAACATAGGCATCGACGCAGACAAGGAAAATTATCAAATGGTCTTTTAAGTCCTATGCAAACTTATAAGCATAGTTGGACGTAATAGTTGGCCGTAATTCCCGAACCATTTAAGATATTGTCAAATTCATCTCATAGGCATCGACGCAGAAAAGGAAAATGAACAAATTGTCATTTGAGCCCTATGCGAACTTATAAGCATAGTTGGCCGTAATTCCCGAACCGTTTAAGATGTAGTCGTCGAATTCATAACATAGGCATCGACACAGACAAGGAAAATTAACAAATAGTAATTTAAGCTCTATGTGAACTTATAAGCATAGTTGAACGTAATTCCCGAACCATTTAAGATGTAGTCGTCAAAATCATAACATAGGCATCGTCACCAGCAAGGAAAATTGAGACATGGTCATTTAAGCACTATTCGGACTTATAAGCATAGTTGGAGGTAATTATCGAACCGTTTAAGATGTACTGGTCGTATTCATAACATTGATATCGCCAACAACAAGGAAAATTAACACATGGTCATTTAAGCCCCTATGCGAAGTTATAAGTGTAGTTGATCATAATTCCCGAATAGTTTTAGGTACAACCAGCAAATACATAATATAGGTAAGAGGGTGTTCTCCGAGTCTTCCCTGATGTCCCGACTGGCCCCTANAGGTACAACCAGCAAATACATAATATAGGTAAGAGGGTGTTCTCCGAGTCTTCCCTGATGTCCCGACTGGCCCCTACATCACACTCTTGCAGGGGGTGTTCTCCGAGTCTTCCCAAATCCCTGCCATGTCACCCGACTGACCCCTACATCATACTCTTGCAGGGGGGGGTTTCTCCGTGTTATCCCAAATCCCTACCATGTCACCCGACTGCTCCATATATCATGGGTTATCTCAGAGTCTTCCCAAATACGATTAACATGTAATTCATTCCTAATAGATCATATACTTCATGCTCTCGCATTTCAAGCAAGAGGTTGTCTCAGACATCATATGCTAGCATTCCAAGCCGGGAGGATTATCTCAGAGTCTTCCCCAGTCTCTGTGATGCGAGGCATAACATAAAGGACGTCGGCATGGCCCTTGGTGTAACATAAAGAAAGTTGCTGAACACTTCAACGACGCACGCACCCTAACATAAAGGGTGATGCCAAACACTTTGGCGAAACACGCACGGCATAACATAAAGCACACCACTGTACACTTCACAACACGTGCATTTTAATACAAAGGGTGATGCCGAACACTTCAATGACGCACGCACCCAAACATAAAGGGTGACACCGAACACTTCAAAGATGCACGCACCCTAACATAAAGGGCGAAGCCAAACATTGTGGCGACGCATGCACCCTAACAAAGAGCGACGTCGAATNTGCACGCACCCTAACATAAAGGGCGAAGCCAAACATTGTGGCGACGCATGCACCCTAACAAAGAGCGACGTCGAACACTGTGACGAAGCGCTCGCGGCATAACATAATGGGCGCTACCGTACACTTCAACGATGCGGACATTTTAATATAAAGGGTGGCGCCGAACACTTCAACGAAGCATGCCACTTAACACAAAGAGCGATTTAAGCCCTACAAGTATAGGTGTGCATAAGTTTCGAATCATATCATGTAAGATACGTTCGAAAACTTCATAACATCACTCCCATCATCTCGAAAGGGTTAAGTCTTCCCAAATTAGATTAACATTTAAGTCCTTCCTACGAAATGTACATCACGCTCTTGCAGGCTAAGCTAGGAGAGTTATCTCAGGGTCTTCCCAAACATATGCGCATAGGTTATCTCAGAGTCCTCCCAACCATACACAATATACAGTGTGAAAGGGAACGCACACTACTATGAAAACAATGGCAGGAACAATCACGTCACTACTGTCACATATCATTTTCATATGCCTACAATGCCAAGAGACATATAAAGCATAAATGTAAGCTACCACCATAATAAAGAGTGAATGAAGACCACCGATGATAAAGCGGCCTAACAGATTATGTGAGGCTCTCGCAGGTCTAACATAAAGGGTGCTGTCGCACACAACGATAAAGAAGCCTAACATTTCTTGAAAGCATCTCGACACTAACAAAGCAGTCATAAAGGTCACCGCCATTTCATCTGTATGTACATATATTAGTATAGGATAGGATGACCGAATCAGTTGCTATTCACACTTCGAAGAGTGAACAGAACAGTTTTTTTCTACATTGGGAAATAACCGAGAAAGTTATTTATGTCGTTTGTGTAAGAAGACGTTTTCTCAAAGCTGTGGTGCTCGTCGACACGAGATTGGTTGACAAAAAATTATGAAATGTATTATCTTATCATGTGAAAAATGCAAATCATATTTTTAAAGACACGATAGCTTAAAAAGGCATAGTGCAACATGCAGAGCTCTCCTTCCTACACAATTCAATCAGTATTTGCTGAGAATAGAGAAAATTTTTGATGGAAAGATTTCCGCAAAAGAGACACCAAAAGACTACCTTATTGATATACCCTCAACCTTCTAGGCACCTTTTAGTCTGTGCCTGGAGGAATTAACTCCGACCCTATGAACCACCCTGTATTCCACAGGTGGGGAATAGCATCAATATATATATATGTTCTAATCTTCATATTTTGCCAGTGGGATTTAAGTTTTTTCATGTGTTCTGTAAACATATATTCAGCTAACGTCTCTCCACTGCTACACGCCGTTTTACATCTCTCATGTCGACGTGCGTTGCTACTTTTTCTAAAGATCTTACCGCATTTACGACAATGTTTCCTACGCCTTGGTGAAGGATTGTGTTCATTGTTCTCATGAAGGTCAGAAGTTGGTGATGTAGGCGTATCGATACTTTGTACAGCAGACATCTGATCGTCACAATTTTGTAATATTGACAATGCACTGTTTTGCTTAGCATGTAGAGAAACAAGGTCTTTGCACTCTATCTTATGTATGTATAAACTGTCTATACGAGTGAACATACCTTGGCATGTATGACATCGATAGCCTTTGCGATATGGATTCAGCTTGCATTTATGCTTTATAAGTGTATTTGCATTGCAGGCATATGCAAATGTACTGTTACAGCAGTGGCATGGATGTCTAGGCGATGTGGCTGTTCCAGCCATTGTTTTCATAGTAGGGTACATTGTCTTTAATGATATTGATTGTTCGGATTTTTCTTTTGCGGATACCTTCCCATCAAAAATTTGCTCTATTCTCAGCAAATACTGATTGAATTGTGTAGGAAGGAGAGCTTTGCATGTTGCGCTATGCATTTTTAAGCTACCGAGTTTTCGAAAATATCATTTTCATTTATCACATCATAAGATAATAAATTTTATATTTTTTTGTCCACCATCCTCGTGTCGACGAGCATGACAGCTTTGAGAAAACGTCTTCTTACAGTAACGACATAAATAACTTTCTCGGTTATTTCCCATTGTAGAAAAAATAGCTCTGTTCACTCATCGAAGCCTGAATAGCAACTGAGCCGGTCGTCCTAACCTATACTAATATATATATATATATACACATACATACAGATGCAATGGCGGTTACCTTTATGTCAGCTTTGTTAGTGTCGAGACGGTTTCGAGACATGTTAGGCCTCTTTATCGTTGTGTGCGACAGCGCCCTTTATGTTAGACCTGTGAGAGTTTCACAGTGGTAGCTTACATTTATGCTTTATATGTCTCTTCGCATTGTAGGCATATGAAAAGGACATGTGACAGTAGTGGTGTGATTGTTCATGCCATTGTTTTCATTGTAGTGTGCGTAGCCTTTAATACTTTATCATTGTGTATGGTAGGGAAGACTCTGTGATAACCTACGAGCATATGTTTGGGAAGACCCTGAGATAACTCTCCCGGCTTGGCCTGCAAGAGTGTGATGTATATTTTGTAGGAAGGACTTAAATGTTAATCTAATTAGGGAAGACTTAACCCTTTCGAGATGACGGGAGTGATGTTATGTAGTTGTCGAACGTTTCTTACATGAAACAATATGGAACTTATGCGCACCTATGCTTGTAGGGCTTAAATCACCCTTTATGTTAAGTGGCGTGCTTCGTCGCAGTGTTCGACGTCACTCTTTGTTAGGGTGCGTGCGTCACCACAGTGTTTGGCATCATCCCTTATGTTAGGGTGCGTGCGTCGTTGAAGTGTTCAGCATTACCCTTTATAAAATGCATGCGTCGTTGAAGTGTATGGTGGTGTGCTTTATGTTATGACGAGCACGCTTCGCCAAAGTGTTTGGCATCACCCTTTATGTTAGGGTGCGTGCATCGTTGAAGTGTTCGGCAACTTTCTTTATGTTACACCAAGTGCCATGATCACGTCCTTTGTGTTATGTATCGCGTCACGGTGACTGGGGAAGACTCTCAGATATTCCTCCTGGCTTGTAATGCTAGTGTACGATGTCTGAGACAACCTCTTGCTTGAAATGCCGAGGATGAAGTATATGATCTAGTAGGAATGAATTAAATGGTAATCGTATTTGGGAAGACTCTGAGATAACCCATGACATAGGAAGCAGTCGGGTGACATGGTAGGGATTTGGGAGGACCCGGAGAACCTCCCTGCAAGAGTATGATGTAGGGGTCAGTCGGGTGACATGGCAGGGATTTGCGAAGACTTGGAGAACACCCCCCTGCAAGAGTGTGATGTAGGGGCCAGTCGGGACATCAGGGAAGACACGGAGAACATCCTCTTACCTATATTATGTATTTGCTGGCTGTACCTTAAATGGTTCGGGAATTATGATCAACTATTCTTATAAGTTCGCATAGGGGCTTAAATGACCATGTGTTAATTTTCCTTGTTGTCGGCGAAGTCAATGTTATGTATATGACCAGTACATACTAAGCGGTTCGGGAACTACGTCCAACTATGCTTATAATTTCGCATAGGGCTTAAATGACCATGTGTTAATTTTCCTTGTCGGCGGCGATGCCTATGTTATGAATTTGACGACTACATCTTAAATTGTACGGGAATGACTTTCCAACTATGCTTATAAGTCCTCATAGGGCTTAAATGACCATGTGTTAATTTTCTTTGCCTGCCGCGATTGCTATTTTATAAATTTGACGACTACATCTTAAACGGTTCGGTAATTACGTTAAACTGTGCTTATAAGTTCGCATAGGGCTTAAATGACAATTTGTTAATTTCCCTTGTCTGCGTTGATGCCTATGATATGAATTTGACGACTACATCTTAAACAGTTTGAGAATTACGGTGAACTATGCTTATAAGTTTTCATAGGGCTTAAATGGCATGTGTAGTTTGTATCGTATTTGGGAAGACCCCTCAACTCCTCAGCTCCTCAGCTCCTCATTGCCCNCTTAAATGGCATGTGTAGTTTGTATCGTATTTGGGAAGACCCCTCAACTCCTCAGCTCCTCAGCTCCTCATTGCCCAAAAATGAGTCATTTAGCCACATTGTGGGATCATTGAAAAAATTTTGAAAAAAATAATATTTTTAAGGAAAATAGGGAAATTTCAAGAGAAAAAGGGAAATTGTTAGGGAACAAGGGTCATTTCGAGGGAAATACGCCACTTTTTGAGGGACAAATGGGTTATTCGGGGGAAAAACGGGAAAAATTGGCGGCGGAATGCAAGAGCAGGAGGTCATCGGCGGGTGGCACCCTGGCACCCTGTCACGAACCTGCGTTTAAACCGGCCATTTCTAACTACTTAATTCGCTCATATATGTATTAATATTATCTCAGATTCCAGATTATAGAAAATGTGATGTCTTATGAGTGAATTATTTGTTTGGAAACCAAGTAAATATGTTATTTATTTGTAATAAATATTAGAGTAAATTTTATTTTCACGTGCAAAACCCATACTACAAACTAATAATTACAAACTTACATTTGTAATTACAATGCTAGTACATTTTTCTTAAGCATAAGACGATGCGAGTTTCTTGTTTGAGATCTGTGCATTACTGAAAATGTCCACTTATGCTAATGTGTATAAAACTGCATTGCAAATGTGATCTGTGACATAAATAGAACGCCCAGAAGTTTGAAGGATGCTGACTAACAGAGCTCAATCAGCCTATTTTTATTTTTTTGGTGATAATTTTTGAAAATATATCAGAGTTGTGATTACGATGTATACTGATGTAGTGGTGTTTAAATAATGCCTCCTATATACTTAAGTTTCTTTTTCAATGCTTCACACAACTGATCGCAACGTATAGTAGCGCAGTAATCTTTCCCCGAGGCAAATGTTTCCATAACGGTTAGTAGCTGTCTGACGAGTGCCGGGCCGTGCCGCACAACGGCCGTGTCCTGAGTGTGCTGACCAGTCCGTGCCGTAAACATATGCTAGAGCCTCGCAACTGTCAAGAAGTTTGAAACTAACAAGTCCACCGAAGAAGTGATCCTCACTAAGCAACTCCGAGGCCGTGTTCCGATTGGCACGTGACCCGTTTTGTCTACAAAATCTATGACGTATTTTTGTAATTTGCATTTTGCGTTTTGCGGTTTGCCAGTTTCGACTCTGATAAATTACCGAATACAATGTACCAAATTGCCACCATATTAGTTTGTCAGTTTAAAACATTTAAATTCATATGTGTGAGGTTATTAGAATAATCAAATGTAATTTTTACTCACAGTAATTACTTCACAAAGTAAGTTGCTGAAATGTTTTTGTAATAGGTATTTTCTCGTGGTGCAATGTTTGTTAAGTAACAATTTCACTTCGCATTTCTTTTCATTTTGTTGTTTAAAAATTTTAACTTCCCGCTAACAACTCCCGGGAAAAAATACTGGTTTATTTTAAAACTTCGTGGGCGTTAATTTTGGATTAATGATAAAACTAGCATGGCGTGCTGGAAAGTTGAATGTCATGATGTTCCGATTAAACCTTAAAAATTGCCAAATGCAAANTGTTGTTTAAAAATTTTAACTTCCCGCTAACAACTCCCGGGAAAAAATACTGGTTTATTTTAAAACTTCGTGGGCTTTAATTTTGGAATAATGATAGCACCAAAATAAAACTAGCATGGCGTGCTGGAAAGTTGAATGTCATGATGTTCCGATTAAACCTTAAAAATTGCCAAATGCAAANATAAAACTAGCATGGCGTGCTGGAAAGTTGAATGTCATGATGTTCCGATTAAACCTTAAAAATTGCCAAATGCAAACAAAGAGAAACGAAACTCAAAACGAATTGAAACACTGCCTCAGCCACAGCCACACATCTGCCATTTAAAATACATACGTATCGCCAGACTCGCCATAACTCCACTACTGACTCGCTTCTCTCACTTACTGACTACAGCTATTTTAGTTGCATGATTGGAAGTGTGTTGAAATAATTTTTCTCATGTCGCTGTGTTCCGCGCATTCTATAAAAACAGTGTCTAAAACTTATGAACGGAAATTACACTTACAAATAGGGGCCGCGGTGGCCGAGAGGTTAGCCCCCTCGCCTCCCACCAAGGCGAACCGAGCTCAATTCCCGGCCGGGCCACTGCCGGATTTTCGCAGGTGGGAATCGTGCCGGACGATGCCGCTTGTCGGCGGGTTTCCTCGGGGATATCTCGTTTCCCCCTCCCCTCCATTCCGGTACTACTCCATACTCACCTCAATAACCCTCACCGGCCCCCTCAGACCTCGTTGTTAAAAGCCGCCCAATTCTGTACTCAGTAATCCACATTTACATGTGCTTGTTTTACTGTTTTACGTTTTTCTGTGCACGGCAACTATTTCGTAGGTCTAAATATTTATATCTCCGTGCGTTGCTATTTACAGTTGTGCTGTTTATGGTTTCCTCCTAGTTATAGTTTCTGAGTATTAATTTCTGANTCTCCGTGCGTTGCTATTTACAGTTGTGCTGTTTATGGTTTCCTCCTAGTTATAGTTTCTGAGTATTAATTTCTGAGGAAAAAAATTAGTAGTTTTTTTTGAAGAAAGATTTTCGGCATTTACATTTAGAATGGGACATTTCCAGTAAGTACATGTTTTAAGTTNGTAGTTTTTTTTGAAGAAAGATTTTCGGCATTTACATTTAGAATGGGACATTTCCAGTAAGTACATGTTTTAAGTTCAACTTAAAAATACCTATGATTCTGGCATATTAACAACATCTAAACTGATCATAATTTAATTGTGTTCTATTACATATTATGTTCTGTAGCTGAGAAAAATGATAATTTGCTGGAGAGTTTATTCCACATTCTGAGACATGTACAATATAAGAGTGAGAGCATGATACTAGGTAACATGCATGTGGACAACTCATTACGGCACATTTCTGAAGTAGACAAAACAGTTTTGCTTCTTACCATCGTCATTATGAGGTTGTTTCAGGTTGTGGCATGGCTTACAGATTAAATTTGAAGATTGGTTTAAACCACACCCTTTCTAAATAGGCACGACCAGATATAAAGTTCACAGTGTCTGTGTGGTTGTTTAACATTAATTGCAAACTAATTATAGTCTATTCGCGGTTTCTTCTCTCTTTTCAATTTAATCTTTAAGAAATCAACCCATGTATGACGTGTTTGGTTGTTACCTAAACGTATCGTGTATCACAACCATTTTACACTTTTGTTAACATAAAATAATTATATTTTTGGTTTATTTCAACTTTTACTTATATTCTCTCTGTAAACTATATTTTATTTATAATTAATACAAATAAAAACAGGGAGAAAATATGTGTGTTGGCAATGCCTAGTAAGAAATAGGTCTTTTGCAAAATATAATTACACTGAGTGCGTAAGAATGCGGCGCGTTCTCTCTTTGGTGTAATTTTAGTTATGTTTGCATGAG
>NQII01002791.1:142330-155606 GCA_002778355.1 Clitarchus hookeri
CAGACAAGCAACACTGCGTGAAATAACCGCAGGAATCAATGTGGGACGTACGACGGACGTGTCTGTTAGGACAGTGCGGCGAACTTTGGCTGTACTGGGCTATGCCAGCAGAAGACCGACTCGAGTGCCTTTACTATCAGCACGAAATCGCCTGTAGCGCCTCTTCTGGGCTCGTGACCATATCGGTTGGACCCTAGACGACTGGAAAACCGTGGGTTGGTCAGATGAGTCCCGATTTCAGTTGGTAAGAGCTGATGGCAGGGTTTGAGTGTGGCGCAGACCCCACGAATCCATGGACCCAAGTTGTCAACAAGGAACTGTTGCAAGTTGATGGTGGCTCCATAATGTTGTGGGCTGTTTTTACATGGAATGGACTGGGACCTCTGGTCCGACTGAACCGATCATTGACTCGAAAGGATTATGTTCAGCTACTTGGAGACCACTTGCAGCCATTCATGGACTTCATGTACCCAAACAACGATGGAATTTTTATGGATGACACTGCGGCATGTTTCCGGGCCACAACTGTTCGCGATTGGTTTGAAGAACATTCTGGACAATTCCAGCGAATGATTTGGCCACCAAGATCGCCCGACATGAATCCCATTGAACATTTATGGGACATAATCGAGAAGTCAGCTCGTGCACAAACTCCTGCACCGGCAACACTTTCGCAATTATGGACGTCTATAGAGGCAGCATGGCTCAATATTTCTGCCGGGTACTTCCAAAGACTTGTTGAGTTCATGCCACGTCAAGTTGCTGCACTTCGACGGGCAAAAGGAGGTCCGACACGATATTAGGAGGTATTCCATGACTTTTGTCGCCTCAGTGTATATCTGGAAAAGTTAGATGTCTTCAGTTTTCCTCATGCATCTTGTTATATAGATCGGGTTTCCAACTTAATTTGTTGTTTAGATGGGTTCAGTTAATGGGGATGATGCCATGCCCATCATCATTATATATTTTATTTGTGCGTTCTGACACGGGGATCGGTTATGTACGGACCAGTCTCAGTTTCTGTTGAAGTAATAATGGCACTAGTAAGCGAAATAAAGCAAAGACGACCTCGTAGCTTGGAGACGTGTGAGTACAGTATGGTACCCGAGTACACGCCACTAGACACTTCAGATTAAACACTTACCAGGCCACCACAAGCTAATTTATAAAACACATTCAAAATAAAATCAAAAGAAGTTGAAAAATCGAATTTCCATACGGTTACTCCATCAGAAAATCTCTACTCGCTACTGACTGATTCATAATAATAAATATATAAGTCGTAACAATTATCCCGTCCGCAGAGAAACGTCTACCGCCACTGGGTTCACTAAGGATGGCGAACACGTCAGCTCAAGTCCGGAAGCGTCTTTTGCAAATTGCTAACTTACAAGTCTGCACCGGTGTGCTGTTGGATAGCCTGATACTGCAGCGGCGTGGCACCTCCAGTACACAAATAAATAAATTGAGGCAAGAACTTCCACCCAACACTGGCATATCTGTAATATGTGCAACCTTAGAGCAGATCAAGCAGAATGACTACAAATATGGTAAACAGCGAACAGACAAGTAATTATATTATTCTGGAAAATTCAAGGAATTTAACCTAAAGTCACGGAAAATCTCTCTGTGCTAAGAATCAATACGTTACTTTACCAAAACATGTAATGACCGCAATTTGTGTGTCATTGTTTTGGATTATTTTATCAACCGAGATTAATGTGGTGGGATGTTTCCACATTTTTATCGATTCTCTATTCAGTTCTAATATTCATGTTTGGATTCTCAATCTNTTAATGTGGTGGGATGTTTCCACATTTTTATCGATTCTCTATTCAGTTCTAATATTCATGTTTGGATTCTCAATCTTGAAATCTGTACCCATACTTCCAGATTTTAAGTTTTCTTCCAAGCTTTTAAGATCTTTAACTATATGAAAGTGTGCGAGCATGTTTGTAGTGGTTTGAGACATTGNTTAATGTGGTGGGATGTTTCCACATTTTTATCGATTCTCTATTCAGTTCTAATATTCATGTTTGGATTCTCAATCCTGAAATCTGTACCCATACTTCCAGATTTTAAGTTTTCTTCCAAGCTTTTAAGATCTTTAACTATATGAAAGTGTGCGAGCATGTTTGTAGTGGTTTGAGACATTGCCTCTTAAATTCTGTGTTGCACAAAATTATCATCAGCAGAATCATTTTTGGAATTCTCTGACGCGGTAAAATATTCCCTTACGCTGCTGAATTTACGGATACGCATGTTTGACCTCAAAAAATATAAAATCTCACATCCACCGTGATTAAAAACAAAGTCAAATGAACCAATATGAGTAGTTATAAATGGTATTTTCACCGGCGAGCTACTGGAGATACGGAGCCAGGCAGCCACGGTGGCCATCTTGAATGACCTCATTTATTACCTTTTCCCGTCAAAATTTCCCTTTTTCTCTCAAAAACGGCCAAAATCGCTAGATTTTCCCCCAAAATTTCCCGAATTCCCCTCAAAACCAGGAAAATTTCCCGCAAAAAAAATGTGCTTCGCACAATCCGGCTGGCTTTTGCGCACTCCGGCGGAAATTGTGTGTCAGGGAATTTTTCACACCAGATATCACACTCACGGCTGCCAACATACGTTCAGCCTTCTTTCTTTCTCAAAGCAGGGCGGCTTCTCTCCCCAAAACAGTCTTCCTTCTGATCTCTTCATAACTGGGAAGACTCAAGGTTGGAAATACCCGTAAACTAGCTTTAGGAATATATCTGGTCTTTGTGTGAACCCATCATATCGCCCGTTCTGTTTTTGTTCCAGAAAAAAAAGCCACGGCACACTACAACACCTACTTAATTTATTACGAAGCCAAAAGAGATTTGATTAATTAGTTATTGTAATTTTTAAACTACATTGATCTCTTAGTTTATATAATTAGTGAAAATATGTACTTTACATCAACTTTTGCTGAAAGTAAGCAAAATTAATCTATTGATTTTCTGGTTTAAATGTTTTTGCACATACGTACTTATCATATTTAGACCCCTCCTAAACAAATCCTGGTTAGGATACAGTGCACACACACACACACACACACACGCATGAGAAGTAGTGTTAGCATTTGCAAGCCACACTACTCACACGCATCATCACCAAAAACAAGACTTCCATATGAAGTCGCTCGTAAACATAGGCCTTTACTCTCACACTTATGAAGGTCTGCGTCCAAATAGGTCGCAACAAAACACCAATGCGAGAGAAGTCTGTTCCGTCCAGTCCATGGCGTCTTCTTTGCTGCCAGGAATAACTGTTTTCTGGCGAATATGAAAGACAGCACATTGTCTAGGCCCGTGACAGTGACAGACGAAATATAAAAATTAAACACACAGTAGTGGTAGGAATCAAAATAAATTGCAGATGTTGAAAGGTTATGTGAATTTATTATAATGATTATTGTATCGTATCTGTTGGACAAGAGATTTGACGGTACTGGCGTACTGCTGGTCCCATATCATTAGGACGTAGCACTCCCTTGGGCCTGGACGAATGTGCCTATCTCATTCGGAAGAGAGTCTCAAAGTTGTATCTTCTCCTGAGTTAAGTCGGTTCATAGCTGTTGTAACTGGTCCACGACATCCTTCACATCGGCATCGGTTAGTAAATAACGCCAGAGCTGATACCCCACATGTTTTATCAATGGCAGATAGGGGACCTCGCTTGCCACAAGACTAGGTGTACCTCAACATGAGACAGGTGTTACAAACTCACATGCTGTGCGTGGACGGGCGGTGTCTTGTAGAAATACAGTATTTCGCTTTAAATACGAATCAGTGATTTCAATAAGTAGAATTATTTCACTGACACAATGGGCCCCTGTCTAAGTCCGTCAAATGCTAGTAATGATGCCCAATGTCTCTGCGAGGCATACATCAAGTACTGTGTGTTCCTCGATCTTCCCTCACTCTATTGACCGACATACTGTACACGCCTTATAACATTATCGTAACAATCGTGGTGGAACCACAGACAGAACAGATTATAGCAACTCTAGTGATTTACACACTCGGCAACAGTAGACATGCGTAAAAAATGGCATACAAGTTGGGCATTCATTGCTTTGTGCTTCGCTTTGTGTCAGCCAGTAGCCTATACAACGTGTTTAGGAAACATGTGTACACACTCGGGCACATTATTCGTGACCGGAAAAAAGGAAGATTGATATAGGACACCCGTGGTACATCTCCAAGAAGAAGAGCTGTAGAGGCCCTGAAAGGCGGAGGGCGACAAGCATATTACGTGGGACATTATGCAAAGTACTTGCGTTAGATGAACACGATTTAGTACAGATTAATTAAATTAAGATCTTGGATAAAAGTTAGGCATGATACGTCGTATAGCGTTTAGCACCCTTTTATTGCATGCAACATTNCATTATTCGTGACCGGAAAAAAGGAAGATTGATATAGGACACCCGTGGTACATCTCCAAGAAGAAGAGCTGTAGAAGCCCTGAAAGGCGGAGGGCGACAAGCATATTACGTGGGACATTATGCAAAGTACTTGCGTTAGATGAACACAATTTAGTACAGATTAACTAAATTAAGATCTTGGATAAAAGTTAGGCATGATACGTCGTATAGCGTTTAGCACCCTTTTATTGCATGCAACATTNTAAATTAAGATCTTGGATAAAAGTTAGGCATGATACGTCGTATAGCGTTTAGCACCCTTTTATTGCATGCAACATTTACACCGTGAGGTTAAATTGGTTGTGAATACTGTCGGGTGAAGCAGAACGTCGTAATTAGCACAAAATACCTCCTAGTTGCAACTCTCTAGGATCCACCGTTTCCATGAAAAACGCAAACGAAGGGTACAGTGGTAGCAAGGTCATGGTCTGGTGAGTACGCAACACGTCCTGCACACGGTGGTAATCACACGTTGATGGTATAATACACGGTATTACACGTCACAGCCAGTTCCCCTTTCCCCCCTACTGAGCCGTGTCACCCCGTCTGCCCGAGCGGCCTGTTATTCGCAACCTGTCACTGTTTCGATTCACTAGGTACTGGCGACATGAACATGGACGAGTAGACAGATTCCTAAATGACGAACATGGTCTCGGTGTGTGGTGAAGTGAGAGACGTCAGGGTGGCTGCGCGTGTGTACAGCCAAAGATACCCTGCACGACGTCAGCCGAACCACTGGACATTCACACACCTTTCACAGTGACTACGGGAAACAGGCGCGTTTCAGCGTCGGTGTGGACCTGGTCGACCGAGAACCGTCCGCACTCCGCAGTTTGAAGTGGCGGTTTAGGGTACGCGCACAGTGCACGCAGGTTGTCAGATTCCGATTACCAGCGCCTCTCGGCGCAGGTTCGCGGTGGAGGCATATTACAAGCGCCGACTGTGCGGCCTCAGCAGTCATGGAGCTGAGTGGTGATGACGTGGTGAGTTTGCTTATTATTACAGAAAATGTTTGTTCAAAATTAAAACCACAGAAACGTGGAATTCATGAAATTATTCAGTTAAGAGCTACGTATGGTGAATATCATCACCTATTCCCTCAATTGAAAGCAGACAAGAAACGGTTTATTGAATATTTTAGATTGGCGAAAGAAACGTTCTATTACATTATATACAAAATTGAACATCGATTGCTGAAGAATTGGTGTAACTTCCATCAACAAATGATTCTTCCAGAAGAACGGCTTGAGGTAAGATATTTAATAATTCCAAATTGTTTGTACTAATTTTATAAATAAGTGTTACCCCTCTTCGAATTAGCTATAACGTATACTAATTTGAAGTTCACAATAAAATATTAAAATTTTATTTGCCTTAAGAAAAAAAAGGGTTAGTTTCCAGGAATTACTGGCGAATAAAAACCAAAAGGAAAGTTTATTTTCAATAGAGAAATTTATTTAACTTAAACAAAGCATTAAAAAATGTTTGCCAAAGTAGTAATGTCATTAAAAAAATAGGATGTCGTGCAAATATAAAATTAAATGGTCGTTAGGAGAATTGTTATATAACTCCTGAACGTTGCAGCTGCCCGAAGAAAAGTACTCATTGTTGGGATAGATGTCCTGAGTCATGGGAAGTGGAGGCGATACAGCGTGGTCTGTAAATATAGAATTGGAGGTGTTAGATGTTTGGGCTGTTGTGGGTGATGCAAATGGAAGCGAAATTTGNCGTGGTCTGTAAATATAGAATTGGAGGTGTTAGATGTTTGGGCTGTTGTGGGTGATGCAAATGGAAGCGAAATTTGACGAGAAGGACCTGAAGAGAAAAACGAACTCGTGAACAAGTTCTTGAACTCTGCTCTGGAAGCGTAATTTCTAATCATCAGGCTACGAAAAAAAGAAGTCATAATTTTTAGGTTGGCGATTTTGTATAGAATTTTCCAAAATCTGAACCTTTTTTTTTTTCTCCATTTCAATTATAGTTTCATTGTGTTGAGAGTTTCCTTGAATCCTCCTCCTCTTCTGTTGCGNTTTTTTTTTTTCTCCATTTCAATTATAGTTTCATTGTGTTGAGAGTTTCCTTGAATCCTCCTCCTCTTCTGTTGCGGTATTTGTGGACCGCTGTTGTCGCCACCTAAGGCTTCATTTAGGCTTGGTTTCTCAGTTCCATCTTCATCATTGTCGTCGTTTTGACCAACAGCCTCACTAACATCCTCGGCGTCATCAGCAACTGCATCGTTTGGTTCAGCAGGTGAACAAGTTGTTTTTGAAGTCAAGTTACTTGATGACGCTTGAGGCTTGACAACGTCCTTCAAAAACAGCAATGACTCACAGTAAGGCTATTTTGGTTCATATGATGCGTTTCCAGGATCACCTGAACATAGTGGCTTGACCTTCCCAAATTCAACACAGAATTGATCCCTTAGATACTTCCACTTCTTGCGAAGCACTTCTTCTTTTGAAAAAGAGGATAAGTCGTTAACAAGTGTGCAATATTCTTTCTGTGAAATTTACATATAAATATTACAACAACTGTATATCCTGTTTGTTATTTATACTATTGTGTATTTATTTTTTTCAGATACCTCTCCAGCGGAAAGCCATTCCGTACTTTGGCATTCAGCTTCCGGATGGGAAATAATACTGTCGGACGGATTATCAAAGGAACTGTAGTTATAATTTGGGAAGAGCTACAGCCTTTGCACATGAAAGTTCCATCTACAGAATTATTGAAAAACATGCTGCTGTCTTTGAAAAATATTGGTATTTTCCTCATGTTCTTGGCTGCTTAGACGGCAAACATTTTCGTGTTATTTGTCCTAGTGTTTCAGGGTGAATGTTAATAAACTACAAAAAGTTTTCCTCTGTCGTCCTTCAAGGACTCGTGGATGCAAACTGTAAGTCCATTAGTGTAGACGTGGTAGGTTTTGGAAAACAAGTGATCGGGGTACATTTTTGGCTTCTGACTTGTTTCGATTCATTAATGAATACAATATAATTTTCCCAGAACCTGACTTTCTACCTCATAGCAATATGAAAGCTCCATACTNCGATTCATTAATGAATACAATATAATTTTCCCAGAACCTGACTTTCTACCTCATAGCAATATGAAAGCTCCATACTTTATTTCAGCAGAAGAGGCTTATCCTTCGCTTCCATATATAATGAAACCATACAAACATCAAACCACAACCATCGGAGGGCTCAATTTCAACAAGCTTTTATCTCGAGCTAGAAAAACCGTGGAATGTGCTTTTGGAATTTTATATTCGAAATGGCGTATTCTCTCGAAATGCATCGAGACGAAGGTTGACATAGCTGACAATATCGTGAAATGTTTTTGTGCATTGCACAACACTATAATAGACTAATTAGGGTCTGAAAGGCACCTAACTGTTATAACCATGCATGGTGAATAGTAACTTGGGAAAGACCAGGGAGACATCCTAATGATGCTAAAACAGTGAGAGACGTTTTCTCTCTACATGGAAAAGTTTCCCATAGCATATGATTGAAAGGAAAATTATTAATGTCAAAAGCAGTGTTCGTTTGTGAGAGTATACAGTTTTGCATGTTTATATTTAATACTCTATACTCTATACTTAATGCCACTTTTTTACTTGAAATAATTGTTTTACGTTACATAAACTGTTTTCACAAAATCATGCACTGATGTTTCTTATTTAATTAATACATAAATTACTACACTTTTCACTTTTATTTATAATTGATCTCCTCACCTGGAACACTCATTTCTTTTGAAATGTCTTTCCAGCAACGATCCATAACAACTTGATTGGAATACACTTTCAGTCTCTTGTCTCAAACGTCCGGTTTAAGGAACACTTTGAACATTAGTGTTTCAGTATCCATCTCACTATATCACTAAACAAATGTAAACTTTTGTGAATACAACAATATATCACCACAAATACAGACCATAGTCTGTAAACACAGGTAAAATCTCGTGCTGACCTCGCCGATTTATGAAACCGGAATGTAAAGTGAATTCCTGTAAAACGTGTGATTTGGACGGCCCGCAGGTTCACGCCGATACCTGCCCTCGCAATGCGCACTCGCATCTATGCACGGGTCACACTCCTCGCCCCGGTTATCGGGATATGACTTTCTGCCTGCACTGTGCGTGTACTCTTAGAGTATGTAACAGGCAATGCTTCGATGAGCACCCGCGCGATCGCGTGGAGAATGGATGCATCGAATGGCACATTATGGTGTCTCATCCATGAACAGCAGCTGCGACCATACCATCTTTGCTGCCGAACTGTGTGCCAGTATTTAAATATTATGATTTCCTGCAGTTCCGATTGCCACACTTACTGGAGGATGTTCCGCTAGCAATCAGAGAACTGATGTGGCTGCAACACGACGGTGCACCAACCCATTTCACCAGGATTGTGCGTGACCACCTCAACACATCGTATTCCGCTCGATGGTGGCCCTCGTGCTAGGCCACATTACGCTCCCCGGACCTTACGCCATTAGACTTCTGGCTGTGGGGATTTCTTAAGGCATGTGTGTACGAGACACATGTGGCCTCTGAAGAGGACCTGTTAGCGAGGGCCATGGCTGCCTGCGATCAAGTGCGAGACACACCAGGAGTTTTTCAATGCGTCCGCCAGTCTCCAATACGTCGTATGAACTACTGCATTGACATTGGAGGGGCACATTTCGAACATTTGTTGTGAAGTTGGTTGTGATACCTGCATAGTCTCGAATTATTGCAGTGTCTGTTCTGTTGTGCGGTCAGGTAGTTGCTTCAGTACCGATAACGCATTGCTATGTAATGGAATTTACATGTGTTTACACACGTTAGTACAGAGTCACGCTACTGGACTCATTACGTCATCATCCCTACTCACCAGGCCATGTAATTGCTACCACTGAACACGCAGTTTGCGATTTACATGGAAACGGTAGGTTCTAGAGTGTTGCAACGAGGAGGCTTTTTTTTGCTAATTACGACGTCCTGCTGCATCCGATGGTATCCACAATTAATTTAACCTCAAGGTGCAAGTGTTGCATTCATTCAAAGTCTGCCAACCGATATTATTTAAATGCTGGGGGTGTGTACGACGTACCATACCTTCATTTTATCCAAGGTCTTGGTTTAATTAGTCCATATACCAATTTGTGTTCCTCTAACGCAAGTACTCTTCAGTAATATCCCACGTAATATGCTTTTCGCCCTCCACCTTTAAGTGCTCCTACATCCCTTATTATTTGAGATGGACCACGTGTGCCCTATATCAATCTTCCTCATCTCCAGTCGCGAATCACGTGCCCGAGTTTGTACACATGTTTCCTAAACACGTTATATACTGAATGTTCAGGTGGAATGGAACTCTACCGACAAACGTCTGCAGGTGATTTCTCATAAAAAAAANCACGTTATATACTGAATGTTCAGGTGGAATGGAACTCTACCGACAAACGTCTGCAGGTGATTTCTCATAAAAAAAAACGTGTATTTAAAACATGTACACAACCTATGAGGAAATCCCCTTCCCACAATAACAATAACTTGCTACAGAAAGTGTACGTATGTAATTTATTTATGTAAAGCATTATAAAAATATCGAGGTATATCTTAGAAAGACACCTCGTCATTTTGCCGGAACTCAAAGTATTTTTTTTGGGAATTTATCAACGCCAAGTGTAGCTATACGGAAAATGCAAATGCAAGATTTAATATTTTGTCTACATTTATTACGCCTCAGTACTAGCCAAAAAAAGTATCACGAATATCTAAAAACGGACTGNATTTAATATTTTGTCTACATTTATTACGCCTCAGTACTAGCCAAAAAAAGTATCACGAATATCTAAAAACGGACTGCAGAATGCAAAACAAAAGGAAATGTTACAGAACTCTATATTATATTGTCACTGCAGTAAACAAATTAAAATGTTAAACATTTTTTTGTACAGTTTATATACACACCTTTTGTATTTAATACTGAACAAAACATTTTTGTTAAAAATTATTGACACAAAATTATGCATTTAAATGAAGATACTAGCAGCAATATGTTGGGGATTTTTATATTCCCTACCCCCTATCCACCCACGCACCCCGGCCATTCCTGCATGACTCCTGACTCCTGACTCCGTCACTGCTAGTAATACAGTCAGAATGAATGATAAATAGTTGGTGCCGATACTAACCCTCTTCTATAAAGGACGGGTTAGAACCACATTTGTGCATTAAAAAATGTAACTACCAGCATATTTGTGCTGCTCCCTGCGAACTGGTTATCTACCAACATGTTTAACAAAGAGGTCATCTTATGTTTTTACCCTGCACGCCAACGTTTTCTAGAAATTAATGTAGCCTGTAATATTGTGACACTGCAAACGTTGCGATTCAGTTTTGGACATATCCCTGCGCCTGAAGGAACCGCACTACCAATCGAGGTTCCTCGCAGGCACGTGTTACATTTTCCCTTTCTCGTGTTGCTCTATCGCCTCAATCTTGTCAATCTGCAAGCCCGCCAGTTCTTGGTCCTTACACTTGTGTTCGAATTCCTCAAACATTGCTGGGTTTAGACTAGTAATAGAAAGATATCTGTTCTCTTAATTTATGATACGCTGGTTAAATATTTCCACGAAATAATTTTGTGATAAGTTTTATTGGTGTTATATACTTGTAGGATTTAATGTTGCCCATCCATGCAGTGACGTCTAAAATACCTTCCGTGATATGGATACGTTATGTAATGAAATCATTTTTCATCTACGACCCAGTAATTATCTATCACTTTAGTGGTCACAATAAACAAAAACCTACAGTTTTTGTTTACATTTTTGAGAAAAACGGTGTTATTCATTTATATCCTGTACGTTTTTAACTAATTTTCTCAGTTTAATGTTTTTTAGACGTCATCAGTGAAGTTATGCGATAACTATTGCTGTCTTCAAATAGAGCTCGCACAAGTCAAACGGTCTTGAATAATGGCGGAAACTCAGCCACGTATCTGTGGCGACTGTGGCGAAGTGATAGAGGGACAGGTAAGTGTCTGAAAATTTTTCTTTTAGGAATAGCTCAAGAGCTGCGGGAAACTTTCACTGTGCGTGAATTCCCGAAAGAGAATATCAAGAACAGAATGTAAACTATTTGATATATTTCGATGAAGTTGGTTTGATTGGCTACATATTTCAATTAAGAAAACGATCATGTATAGCAATAGTCCATACAATGTATAGTTTTCGAATAAAAAATTATTAACTGTTTTATTATAGAAATTACATTACCAGTGCTTACGTGTGAAAAAAAATTGTTTTAAAATTTTATTACTTAAAATTACATTACCTATAATTTTATAAAAACAAAGAAAACCTCAATTTTAACCATATTATCTTATTTTCTCAAAAACTCCTATTCAAAATTTTGTAAAAAAAATGCACGTTCCGTTACGATAAATAAATGTCAATAGGTAATATTATTTTGTCAATTTTAAGACAATCATTCCCTTATAATCACTGCTTTAATAGTTTATATATCTATTTGTCTCGCAAAAAATTGGTAATTTTTAAATAGTGAACTATAGACTCTATCAATTATTGCCAGAAACGTATGGTAGTTATCAGCATTCAATTATCTTGTCGATAAATCTAACCTTATCAAAATATATCAGGTCGTTCAAATTGTGTTCTTGATTTTATGTTCCGGTAATTAGTGCACTATGAGATATTTCCATAGAACTTTGGTAGAAACGCCAAATGTTGATTAGAACTCTGCAGTAGGCCTGCTTCAGTACAAGCATTCCTTTTCACTAATACTATTCTGAGTGAGTGCGTGGTTTCCCTGTGTATATTTGTGTGAAAGGGAACAAGATAATACTTAGTTACTGCATGTTAGATATTGGAGAAGTTTACCAATAATATGTGTATAACTTCGTATATGTAGTACATATATTGTGAGAAACAACAGTAAGAAATTTGTTGTGGTACGAAAGAAGTTTCTTCGACTTAGTTATCAAATCTATTCAAATTTATTTACTCATTTATTTTTCAACAGCAAAATTCAGCCTTAGATATAAACTTAATTAACTAATATTACAAAATATAAAATACAGGATATTTATATAAAAATTTAAGCTTTAGCATTAGACGTAGCATATGAGTTGGGCCTATGCATTTTTAAATTGTATGAAAACAAAGTATTTGAACTATTTTTTAAACAGAAAAATACCCCGCCATATGTAAACTATGTGCGCCAAATACACAACACCGGAAAATTTAAAAAATTACGTCTTGAAGCTTTAGTCGAGGGAGATGGAAACGTTATTCATATTCGCTATGCATGGGTATTACACTTACACAGTGTTTGGCACGTGACTGTACTCGGTAGCTGGGTGGTCGCACCACTATGTCGTGGTATGGACTCGGTGGCGTAAACAGAAATATCTCAAAGGGGGAGGCTCTATAAAGGAAGCGGGTTTACATTGACTGAAGTGAAGTGAGTGAGCGAGTCAAGAGATTTGGGCGGCTCTTAACATCGAGGTCTTGAGAGCCGATGCGGGTGAAGCGAGGTGAGTATGGAGCAGCGCCGGAATGCAAGGGTGGGGAAACGGGAGATCCCCAAGAAAACTCGTGGCAAAACCAGCGTCATCGTCCGGCACAATTCCCACATGCGAAAATCCGGGGTCGACCCCGCAGACAATCGAATCCAGTTCGCCTTGGTGGGAGGCGAGTAGTCTTACCACTACATCACCGCAGCTCCACGACCCTTAGGGTTCACTTTGTACCGAAAATTTTATAGTTTACACTCTTTTTTTTTTTTTTTTTTTTTTTTTTT
>NQII01002791.1:155619-187550 GCA_002778355.1 Clitarchus hookeri
TGTGACGAACTTACAGCTGCAGGTTATTGATGTTAGTCAGTGGCAACCTGTATTCTTTACGAATTGCGCGTGTTAAGTTCTGAGATGCGTTTAATCCAAGTTTGAACTTTCATGGTTTCATTTATTGCACCTTATTTTGGAAATATTGTATGAAGTAGACCTCAGGACGTCTAGACTTAAAACTGCATTGTTTGAAATGCCTAAGGACCGTAGTGTCTATACTGTCTCGTGATTGTTGTCAAGCGCTAACTTGAGTTGTTTCACATTTCCAGGTCCTGCTGGCTTTACAGAAGACCTGGCATCCTGACCATTTCAAGTGCACTGAATGCCAAACAGTCATAGGATCGGGCAGCTTCATGGTCAAAGATGACAAACCGTACTGTGAAGATGATTACCACAAGCTTTTTTCACCCAAGTGCGAAAATTGCCAGGAACCTATCAGAGGCGTAAGACTGCATCACTTTAATTTCTTGTTTTGTTTTTCATATGAAAGCGTGTTTTTTTTCTGTAGTCTATTCGCGTTATCTTCACAATTGTGGTATCAAACCTTAGCAAAATCATTCCATATATTACTCGTTTTGTTGTNTCTGTAGTCTATTCGCGTTATCTTCACAATTGTGGTATCAAACCTTAGCAAAATCATTCCATATATTACTCGTTTTGTTGTTTCCTAAATATGTCATGTATCATTAACGTTATATACGTAGGTCTGTTAACATATTTTTTGTTAAATTGAAATTTAACTAATATTTTATTATATTGCCCAGTAAGAAATAGTTTTCATGCCAAATATTACTAAACGGAGTGCGCATAAATATGGCGCGTTGTTACTTGAGTGTAGTACCCTAGACGTTAGCAGGTGTTCAGTAGTAAGGACGAGCAGACTGTTGTAAGTTGGATGAACGTGTTGTTGGCAGAAATACGTGTCAGCTCTGGATAAGACATGGCATCCAGAGCACTTCGTGTGCGCAGAGTGCCAAGAGGTGCTAGGGGAGGATGGCTTCCACACTCGGAATGACCTGCCTTACTGCAGGCAGGACTACTTCAACTTGTTCGCACCCAAGTGCGATGGCTGTAGCCAGCCTCTCATACAGAGCTACCTGTCTGCACTCGGAAAGCGCTGGCACCAAGACTGCTTCGTTTGCTCGGTAATGTCTTCCTTAGTAAGGGGCGTAGCAGAAGAGAAGGTGGTGGAGAGAGGGTCGTCACGAAGGGTGACACGACATAACAACATGCATTAATATTCATACTTTACTTATAGCACCACCAAGACGAACCGGGTTCAATCCCCGGCCGGGTCACTCCCGGATTTTCGCATGTGGAAATTGTGCCGGACGATGCCTCTGGTCGGCGGATTTCCTCGGGGAGCACTCGTTTCCCCCGCCCTTTCATTCCGGCGCTGCTCCCTACTCACCTCAATCACCCTCATCGGCTCTCAAGACCTCGCTGTAAAGAACCGCCCAAATCTCTTCACTCATCCACTTTACTTAAAGTATATGTAAATACATCTATAATTGAACTCCAAACAAATTACGGGAAGGGGTGCATTCTGCAACATCAGAGGTGCACCATATTCCCTACAAGACTTTGGACTCCGACGCCCCTGTTCATAGTAATGAGACAACAACTCTCTGTGTACTTTCCCCTGCATGTCCTGCTGTAACGACTGTTCCTTCTGATCACTCGCCACTGCGATACCGATACTCATTCCATAGACGAATTATTGATTTCTTTGCGTTAAGATGAGATAAGAATACGGTTGTAGGAACCAAATTTCTGTAGCCACAACCCATTTAGACTCTTAATACAGGGACAGCAATCAAGTGGGTTGTTGGTGCAGTCTGGTAATCTGTTATTTGAATATTTGTTAACGCAGGTGGTAGTAGTAGTAAAATAACTATCTCCTGTCTTTGATTGTACCTGCAACTATGTATGTAGTTCCTAGAAGAGGGCAATCTGAACTGACTATTCCTTCACTAGAACCACTTCAGCAATATCTGTATTGTTCCCGCAACGAATAGAACTGTGATAAACATTGTGATACTGGCACCGAAGTTTGGTTGCTGCTACCATTAAGTCCGATTACATAACTGTTGTGTTGTCACTTCAGTGCAATTTAACTGAAGGGCTTGATTTAAAATTGCTGCACTCTTTTGTTAAGAACACTTGTCATATCAATATGAGATTCCTCACATTTTCCGTTCGTCTCCGTTGCGCATCGGACATGTCTCTCCCACTGACATCAAGCTGAGGTGAGAGAGAGTTTCTCGCCATGGATAAAGCACATGAGATCATTTAGCCGAGCCGTGAGTGAACAACGCCAAACCATAGCTAACCTGCTTGGCGTTGTTTGCTGTGGAATATACGGCGCAAAAGACGAAGCGTTCAGAAGTTTAAGCATAATGTTTGAAATAGCATTGTACACGACAGTTAAGAGACATAACGCTTATTGTGGCTTCGTCCCTGAGATTGAAAAATCAGATTGCATTTGCCATTCTAAGTAACAAACATCATGAAATATATTTTGAAAACGGATCTAACATAACGGAAGAGAACTATTTGAACAACTACTTTTTGAAGGAAAATAAACACATTTTTATTACTGCAGTCAATAAAGACGCTGAAATAAATTCCGCTGTTATTTGTTTAGGTTGTCATTCGCCTTTTCAAAATGTCATTNAACACACACACTGGCGTGCCTTTTAATCAAACACAATTAATCTGGTTGTTTTAAATAACAACTAGCAATAACGTTAAAAATATTTTTACTTTTAGTAATTGATTTCATGCACATATATTGCAGCCATGAAATTTACTAAAATGAACGTACATAAAATCAATTATTAAAAATACACTGCCGAACAATAAAATAGCGCACACAGAAGGAAGCATCGGCTGGTAGACCTACTGAAACTTTATAAAGGTAGTGATACAGATGAGTAATCACACTGATCTGTGGTAAGCCGTCCGGCCATCTTCAATATTGTGTTGCACCCCTCGCACTGCGATACACGCTGCAACATGGCCTGGCATGGAGTCCAACAGACGATGGATGTTGTCCTGAGGCAGACGGGCCCACAATTGTTGGACGGTGTGTTCCAAATCCCGGATACTGCGGCATGGCGGCAACTGGAGTTTCAACTGGTCTCACATATGCTCGATTCGTGACATATCAGGGGAGTGGGTAGGCCATGGTAGTGTTTGGATGTGACGGAGGCAGCTCTGGGCGACCTGTGCCGTGTGTGGCCGGGGACTATCCTACTGGAATATCACATCTGGAATCCCGGCCATAAATGGGAGCATATAAGGACGTAGTATCTCCTCCACATACTGCTGGGCCATCAATGTTCCACGTAACGCGACGAGAGCGGATCGCCTATAGTAGGCTATCGTTACAAAACCATAATGNCCACATACTGCTGGGCCATCAATGTTCCACGTAACGCGACGAGAGCGGATCGCCTATAGTAGGCTATCGTTACAAAACCATAATGCCTACCGTGGAGGAAGTATGCAACTCAACAGCAAATTTGGGATTGTGGAGTTCACCAGGGGCCCTCCACACCCGGGTGCAATGACCATCAGTCCCCATAACGAAGCGGCACTCATCACTAAACACCACGCGTCGCCAGTCTATGGTGTTCCACATCGCTCTGGTATAGTACCGCTACNCATCGCTCTGGTGTAGTACCGCTGCAAACAGAGCCGCCGCTGTTGCAGAGTTAACGGCAGCGCACGTAATGGACGCTGCGATCGCAGAGTCACCTCCACAAGATGTCGGTAAATGGTTGGTGGGCGCACAGGAGCCCCAACACTGGTCAGCATCGTGGACCGGGTCGCCATGGGATCCCCCCGCGCCTGGCGCACGATCTGTCGATCCTCTCGACCGGTAGTCAACGACGTCCGTCCTCAGCTGCTCCTCCGTGTGTGGGCGCCTTCACGTATCCACTGCTCCTAACAGCATCGGACAGTACGGTCGCTGTAGACGAGGCGTTAAGCCCTACTCACACATTCACCTCAGTTGGGGATAATTCTGGTGATCGTAATGAACGAAGGAGTTGGAGAACATAGTGTGTTGAACGAAGTTTACGTGGGCAATGTCGTGGTACATCACAGTGCAACAACTGATTCACCTAAGATTTAAGATATCGTTACCCTCATAGGTTACCTAGTAACTCCATGTTGACAGTTTATAGGTGTTTACGTCATAACACAGGAAAATCAACTGATCAACTACGAAAAACTCGCACATCTTGTTACTTCACTATACGGTTTCAAACAGATAAAACTCTTACAGCCACTTCTTACTTTTAATGCAAATTTATCTTAAAATCTGGGATAAAGAGCTTACACATATAGATGATTAAAAATAATTTAGTTTCAATTTTTTTCCCCCACTTTCCGGAGACGTACGCATAAAAGAGTACTTCAGTTGCAATTTAATTTTCTACTGTTGATGAAAATAAATATATTTTTATACATGAAAGTTAAAAAAAAGTGCTATCAGTGCTAGTTTTGATAATGTAATACAGTAATACTTAGAAATGGGCAAAAAGTTTACGGTTGTTCGCATTCCTACATGTTTATTTTAAGTATGAATACTGTATGCTCTAGCGAGCTGTAACAAATTATGTTAGTGCCAAGTAGTAAACATTTTTGTGGTTGGTGTAACAACTAACAACCCCTGGTTTAGGTTCACACGTTTCCTGAGTTTTTATACGTACATGGTTTAGGTTTACACGTGTCCTGAGTTTTTATACGTACAATATTTTAATATGTCCTGCGTTAGGTAGTATTTGTTGAATACTTTAAAAACAACCTTTCACTAAATATTATGGATTAAATTTTGATTGCAAATTGTTTGCGGTCAGTTTGTGAATGTTGTAATATGTGTATGTTTGTTTGACATGCAGCAATGTCAAACCCCAATTCAAGGGTCGACGTTCCACATGAGAGATGAGCAGCAAGTGTGCCAGGAATGCTTCAGAAATCCTGCTCGAGTAGCTGAGCCGACCGCTCCAGAGCAGGTCGAAACTGTGGAGAGCTGAATGTACCGAGCTGCAGTACCCGGTACTAGCTCCACTGCTGCCATCTGCAACAAGTGTGCGAGTGAACAACATTTATTTAAAAAAAGAAATTAACACTACACTTTCACTTAGAATGAAATGATGAAAACACGTACTCTATGCAGTTTTATTACTATTACCGTACACAGGGGTTACATTGCATCTGCTGGGGAAACTTTACACCATCCCGACTGTTTGTTTTTTGTTTTGGTGCCATTTGGTGAAGGGTTAGGAAAAATTATCTTTAAAATTTAAAATCCCTAGCTGCAGTTCAATTTTTTTTTTTTTTTTGCTTTATGACACCAAAGTAAATAGTTTGAGCAGCGGCAAAATAACCCCAGTTTATGGTACTCATTGTTTCATTGTAGTACGTCATTAACAAAATGAGAAATATAGGCAGGGTGTATCTAAAATACACGTTAAAACTGTGGGTACCTATTCAGGACACGTGAATGAGGCAGAAATGTCAACGTACAAACACAGGTCTGGAAATGCCTATGTCAATTGCTGGAGCCATTATTGTGTATACAGTGAGACACACTGGATCCCTATTATATGGAATGCCATATCATCATGGTAAACAACCAGCTATACCAGAACCCTTAAAATAATAACAGTGGAAAACTCACACACACACACACACACACACAGTAAACACTGCGAAACGTTTGAAAACGTAGCACAGGGAACAGCAGACACTGGCGAACTGCGTGGAGTTACTGTGCGATACCACAGTACACAACACATCCAGAGCTAGACACCTGCAGACACTGGCGAACTGCGTGGAGTTACTGTGCGATACCACAGTACACAACACATCCAGAGCTAGACACCTGCAGACACTGGCGAACTGCGTGGAGTTACTGTGCGATACCACAGTACACAACACATCCAGAGCTAGACACCGCTCACATGCACTCCAACTACATACATTATGTATGCCATATCGACGATATGGCATTCCACATAACAGAGATCCAGAGTCTCTCAATATAAATGGTTACGGCTCTAGCAATAAACAGAAGTATTTCCGTATCAATGTTCATTGATATTTCTGCCTCCTCTACATGTCTTGGAAACGTAACCTCAGTTTTGACGTGCTTTTTAGATACATCTTGTACTTAATCATAGTCACCGTCTAGAAAACAATTCAGTTCAAGCTTAATTTTTGTTACAGCAATTATAGAAACCATAATGTCTGCATTGCTTTTTCTGTCGGCTATTCGGCTGTGTTTACCAACGGCACACTTTTCTGATTGAAACACGTAAACATTTTCGCTACATCTCATAGAAGATAATTAGCAAAGTTCTCGCCCATAGCCTACAACTGGAAAAAAAAAAAAAAAACCCACGGCACACTAAAACACTTGAATTATTGTTGAAAATGGAAAATAAAATCTAAGTGTTATATCTGAACAAAATTTTACTGCACAGTCTGGAAATACTGTACAGTAAACGGAAACATACGCACAATGTGGCTCAAAGTCTGCATACCCTTCTCTACTCCCAGTAAACTTCCCTGTTGGATGACATATTCACGGTTATTTACAACTTTTTTGGAGCCCTACTTAAGTTCTACTTTCAGGCTATTCTCCCGCCTCGTGCAAACAAAGCTTAACTAAATCTAGAAAATTACACCAATGGGACAACGCACTACATTTGTACGCACTCAGTTTAACTATATTTTGCATGCGAACTATTTCTTACAAGGTTTTACCAATACACCTATTTCCTCTGTTTCTATTCATATTAATTGCAAATGAAATATTGTAATTATTATAAGTAAAAGTTCATTTTAACAATAAATTAGATAATTTCATGTTAACAGAAATATAACACACTTTTGATACAGGACATATTTAGGGAACATTCAAACACGTCGTGCATAAGGTGATTTTCTAAGGTTTGATTCAAAAAGTGTGAAGATAGTGCGAATGGGCTTAAGACGGGTTTTCTGTCATGAATATAGATAGAGAAAGAGGAAGAAAGCGAGACAAAGAGAATGTCGTGTTTGTTCGAAAGGGCGTGTTTTTAGGGAAACCATAAATCTAGGCACACACTCAGAGAAATTAATCAGCGGTTAAACTCGACTTGTTACACTGTTGAGGATATCATTGTCAAGTGGAAACAAGGAGGATACATGCATCGCTTTGTAGGCNAAACTCGACTTGTTACACTGTTGAGGATATCATTGTCAAGTGGAAACAAGGAGGATACATGCATCGCTTTGTAGGCGCAGCAAAACATAAGTTGTTTAACTGGACTGGCGATCTCTGAAGCTTGTTGCGGGAGCGAAATGTCAGGCAGGCCGTGAAGACAGCTTTAGAGGACTTCCTCTACAGAAGTGAGTGAAAGGGCTTCTCTGGTAGGTTGTGACACTGGTTTCCTTGTTCATGCCGCCACCACTGACCACGTGTACAGAGCACGATGTCGTCACGAGTACTGCAGACAACACCGNAAACTCGACTTGTTACACTGTTGAGGATATCATTGTCAAGTGGAAACAAGGAGGATACATGCATCGCTTTGTAGGGGGAGCAAAACATAAGTTGTTTAACTGGACTGGCGATCTCTGAAGCTTGTTGCGGGAGCGAAATGTCAGGCAGGCCGTGAAGACAGCTTTAGAGGACTTCCTCTACAGAAGTGAGTGAAAGGGCTTGTTTCCTTGTTCATGCCGCCACCACTGACCACGTGTACAGAGCACGATGTCGTCACGAGTACTGCAGACAACACCGNGTTTCCTTGTTCATGCCGCCACCACTGACCACGTGTACAGAGCACGATGTCGTCACGAGTACTGCAGACAACACCGTCACTGGCTGGTGCAGCATCATCACCATTAACCTTTCCTGTTCTCCATATAACAATTTTTTTGTGGACTTTTTAAGACTAATTGTAATGAGCAATACAACGAGCAGTTTTGTTTGTGCTTTAATTGTTAAAGTTCTAGTTAAATATATAACATGGCCATTATTTATAAATGTATGCATTCTAATTTCTCTTTATATTTTGTTTGTATGTACATTGCACACCTACATATATTTTTGGTATTTTATGTGGCTTCGCATTAGCTAATACAATGGGTTTTTCATCAAAGCATAATCTTAATTTATGCACCGTGTTAATACCTAGCAATTATAACTAGGACCGCGAGTAGTAACCGCTGGGCAGTATTACATGTTATGTTGTATAATTATCTGGAATCGCTTGGGAATGAGGTTATTGTAATGTCCAACTATGAGTATATGGAAGCATAAATTTGTATACTTAGGTTTTGTTTTTTTTTAATGTCACGTTTGTAGTTACACGTGTTGCACTGTATCACCCCGGTTATTTTTATTTTCTTTCCCAANGTTTTTTTTTAATGTCACGTTTGTAGTTACACGTGTTGCACTGTATCACCCCGGTTATTTTTATTTTCTTTCCCAGTGTGTTTTTAAAAAGCTACAGAGGTCCAATAAATTACTGAGTTTGATTCATCCAAACACAAAAAAAAAGCTTTAACGATGATTCTTGTGTCCACGAAGCAAGATCAATAGTATTGTGGTTTGGAAACAATCAGGAGGCAGTGATAAACTGGCCCACCCAAAACTCCAACTTGAACTCGATAGAACATCTTTTTGATTATCTGCCAGATCTACTCGACTAATAGGTGGACATCTACTATTCACCATGCCAGAGGAAGAATTCACCATGTCAGAGGAATAACGAGGAAAAAATTAATGTTCTTTACACGAGAACTTAGCTTGGCGAAGGCTCAATGCTGCAACACCAGTGGAGTGTCTTTGGAACCAACAGCCATGCGTATCTGCTGATATTTGACCACACAGTGTGCCGATAGCACTTTATGGGTCACTAGAGCACATCTCAGACTGTTTTATTACTTAATCGTTTTATGACGAAGCCTCCTTCAAATTGTCAATGGCGATAACGAAGAGGCAGTGTGCAAAATACGAAAGAAGGCGGTGGTCACAGAGATCACTGTATTTTTAATCGAAGACATATGTCATGGTACAGCAGTAGGTGAGAAGATTGTCCTTCATTGTGCAGCGCGGATAGACCTCCAAAGGACATTTTCTGAGGCTGATGTACAAAAATGATTTTCGGGAACGTTGTATTTTATAGTACTTCATGTAACCATTTTCAACCTAACTTTATATGCTGACAATATCTATTACAATAATCATGTGTGTCTACACAAAGTATTTTTCCGCCATTTTGTAAAACAGCACCACACAAAAACTAAAGTTTTACGTCATATCTCGGAAAACAAATACCAATTCCTACTAAAATTTGCAACCAGGTAGTAGTACTTGTAAATTGATGTGTTTTAAGTACGTCCGATACTTGTTTTCAAAATGGCAACCATATAAAAAATTTTGCTTAGTATACTATTTGTACAAAACAATATAACATATTTAAACTTTACTTGGTATGTTCACAGTATCTGTTACAACTATCAAATGTGTCTACTCAGAGCATCTTTCCTCCACCATCTTTTAAGATAGCACCACATGCAAAAAGTAATGTCATATCTAGGGAAACAACCAACCGATCGCCGCCAAATCCAGGCGACAAGTTATACTTCTGGCTATTTTCAACTAACTTGTCATGAGATGGTTCTGTAGCAAATGTTCACACTCACTCCGTACTGCCACTCGAATGCTACATATTTCAGGGCAAGTTACCCTGTCCCTTAATTTGTATGATATAAGGAGGTTGTAACATATTTTCAATCCAACTGTCATGTAAATATTTTATTTTAGTATGCCAAATGTGCCAAATAATATAACTTAGTATAACTAATATAACAGCAGCTATGACAAACATCAACTGTGACTGTTAGCACCTAAACACTGAAACGTGCGAGAACATAGCGTCCAGTTACATAACACGGAATAGGTTGACAAGACGAGCGCAAGAGATGACTCAGCAGCGCTAGTGTGCGCAATGTTTTCAATATGGCGGCATTCATAGCAGAAAAAAATAATAATAGCTAGTTACAATGGGTACCAAGTTGAAAATGTGCTGGAGTCAGGGCTTCCATGTCACTGGGGTCAGAAGACAAAGCACAAAGTGGGCGAGANGGTCAGAAGACAAAGCACAAAGTGGGCGAGAGTTCAGAACTGCCTCTATTTGACTGAAGATAGTGGAGAGCTTCTCGAAGGTGAGGATGTGTTTTCCCACAACATGCTTCAGGTAGTCCTTTGCTGAGCATGCTCCAGCCTCCCAGACATACTGGCCAGGTTGCCAGTCTTTTTTTTACTATTATTATTGCCAAAAACGTGAAAAAAAAAAGTGACCAGTAGTACAAAGAAGTGATAAAAACTGACTTACGTAAAATTGAGTGACTCTAAGTGAGCACAGTGACAGACTTCGAGGCCTGTAAATACAACATTGTTTCAATTTGGATATCCTTTATTTTCATTCCTTTTGCATGCTTTCTGCTGACCTGTGCCTATAGTAAATACTCTGTGCACAGTATGTATAAAGGCTGTTTTCAGTCGTGTGCTCGTGGAGTTATCTCAGAGTGCTTCCTTTAGACCCCAGTCGCGCAGGGCTACCACGTNGCTGTTTTCAGTCGTGTGCTCGTGGAGTTATCTCAGAGTGCTTCCTTTAGACCCCAGTCGCGCAGGGCTACCACGTCAGCCCATAGGTTCGAATGGAGCCTCTCAGACGGGAGGTTGGTAGCGGTGCCAGAAGTGTGTTGGTAGGCAGGCACACGCACGAGCCACCAGTGTGCTAAGGCATCACTACGTCGTCCTGTTCTATATGAAGCAGCTCACACGAGACGAGACCAGGAGCACGACCAGTCGTGTCTGCTCAGTGCTACGTGACAAGTGTTCGTCCAACAAGAGTGTGACGTGTGTCAGAACGAGCGCACATCAAGACAATTCCAGCTCCACACTCAGACATCTATAAATGTGTTCATTCAAAGGCTGTCGGGAATATTCCGAAGGTCACTTCACAAAGTATAGAAAACATATTTTGTTGTCATGTATTTTAACGTTAGGTGCACCCACAATCTAAGTTTGTTTATTGCGTCTGTGTAGAAAAAAAGAAAAAATAGCGTGACTACCTCTTTGAAGAGCATTTTTAGTACTGGCTTATTGTTGACGTGCTTTCAAATATGTCTGCATCACCATTGTGGTTACCCCGTGTGAAAGTTAGAGGTTAAGAGGTCGCACTTTGCAGTTTACTCATCATGTAAGGAAGAATTTACTCTCCTACCACCAACATATTTGCAAATAATAGAAAATGAAATATTCTGCCTTGTCTGTACAACAGTTTTCAATTAGACAATCTTGAAGCGTGCGGCGAGGTTGTTAGAGGTAACAATGTCATNAATCTTGAAGCGTGCGGCGAGGTTGTTAGAGGTAACAATGTCATTCTATAACCAACATATACTAAACTCGAAACCATAATATTATTCTTTTCGCCATTCTTAGAGCAGAAGTACACTGTAGACACTACGTGAGGTCACCAAAGCATTTGCTGTGCCATTTACTATATCTTTCTTTAGTTCATGAATCTGTACTTGTGAGGATACATTTTGGCTACTCGCGTGTTTCACTGCATTTTTATTGGTGTACGTAAGCGTATTGACATTTCTAGCAAAGCTTGCGCTGCTGGAAAATCACTTTCACTCTTGGTTAGGTGTGCAAGCCGACTAGTAATTCATCACGTTATTCAAACATTCAATTTCGACCGTGCAGAAACCTCGAAAATATGACTACGATTTCTTCAGCTATCTTCTAAACAGGATTGTCTTCAGCCCCTAATAAAATGAAATAAAATATTGTTCATGGTGTAATTCATTTCTATGTCTAGAAATGTCACTTGCACAACTGATGTTTACTTGGAAATTTGTACATTTTTTTTATAATACATAAAAAACTGTAAAAAAAAAAACCAAGTGGAATAATTTGTGTCCCAATTTACTGCATGTTAAGTGGATAAGTGCTGTTTTTGATATGTNCAGGATTGTCTTCAGCCCCTAATAAAATGAAATAAAATATTGTTCATGGTGTAATTCATTTCTATGTCTAGAAATATCACTTGCACAACTGATGTTTACTTGGAAATTTGTACATTTTTTTTTATAATACATAAAAAACTGTAAAAAAAAAACCAAGTGGAATAATTTGTGTCCCAATTTACTGCATGTTAAGTGGATAAGTGCTGTTTTTGATATGTNAAAAAAAAAACCAAGTGGAATAATTTGTGTCCCAATTTACTGCATGTTAAGTGGATAAGTGCTGTTTTTGATATGTATTGAAAAAAAACTTTACCAACTTCTCTAAGAAGTACCTGGAATTTTCGGGGAATGTCTTTTTCCGGATAACTGAATTGTTGAATATCAAAAGGAACTTTATTTGACCAGCGTGTAATATGTTGTTAACAGGAAATAGGGTATATATACCGTACACTAACTGTGCTACGTTATCTAATCTGAAATAATAAATGAGAATTCAATCAAAAGTAACTATAACAACTACAATAAAAAATGTCAGAATAATTTTTATATCACACATAATAACCAAATTTGCAGAGCTCACACTATAAAGTAATCAAGTAACAAACAAACNAGAATAATTTTTATATCACACATAATAACCAAATTTGCAGAGCTCACACTATAAAGTAATCAAGTAACAAACAAATTACTAAAATCTATTAAGCACTTACGCTGTTTTTATGTAAAATTTGCAGTTTTCACTAAAATTTTGCAGTAAATTTCCTTACTTTATATAATGCTAAAAATAATTTTAGCTGTACTAGATTCTCACATTATTTTTTATTCACTAGCTTTACAAACGGTTAAAAAAATTTTTTTTTGTGAATTTTTGTATGTATAATGAGGTATTAAAGTTGCTTATTAATTAATACGTTTAATTATTTCAGTTTTTAAACAATTCATTAACAAACCCTAATGCTTCACCCTCTTTAAATTAAAAACTAAATTTTACATGTTTAATATTTCCAAGAGTATTTTATGTCCAACACTGACATTCTAAATATAGTTTATTCAGTTTATCGTACTACAGTTCCAGACTTGTGTTACTACAATCTTGAGGGGAAATAAATTGAAATTAATAATATTGCCTGACTATTATTCTTGCTTCCACATTTTAATTGTTTATTAAATTTAATATGATGAGACAGTTTTTCTACATTAAAAGTTTTACTCAGTGTAGAATAGCCTGGGTTGTATACAATGTGCAATATGCATATGTATAATTAATGTAATCTACGTCACGTATTATACGTGCCCATCCCCGAGCAGGGGCCGACTATGCAACTGTGCAACGTCCTCTCTCCCTCCCCTACTGCGGCTATCTCGTGCGGAGTATCCACCCCTCCAGACAATCACGCTGTGCAGTCTCGAACTTAGTTATTTCCACACTTACATGAGCCATTTAATGCACTTTTAACATTGTGGACGCCGCTGCGTCATATAATGATCCCTAAATGCTATTTTTATGAAAACCCTGGACAAATATACCTAATGGTTTTTGCAAAAAAAAATTGTGTATCTGCAACATTTTTTTTCTTTATTCCACTAGGAGGCATCCTTAATAAAATGAATTAAGATGTTCAAGTGCAGCTGAGAAACATGCATTTAAATTACAATGGCCAGAACCTCGCCTTTTTTTTTGTGTAACCTTTTCATTGCATAATTTCCTCTTAGAAAGTTATAAAATATTTCGACGTAATAGATAAAAACCATGCATGTCGTAAGTGGCATGGTTGAACCAGCTGTAGCCTATTCGCAGCATTTTCTCACTTTGTGAATGTAACCTTTGAAAAATCACCCCGTGTATGACGTGTTTGGTTGTTTCCCAAACATGCCGCGTATAACAAGCGTTTTACACTTCTGTTACACAAAATTTACTTATTTTTGGCTCAATAGAACTTCTTCTTATATTTCATATATAAATTATATTATTTCATCTATAATAAATATGAATAAAACCAGAGAGAAAATAGTTGTGTTGGTAGTGCCTAGTAAGAAATATTTCTTATGCTAAATATTATCAAACTAAGTGCAAATGCGGTGCGCTGCCCTTTCGATGTAATTTTTTTTNAGAAATATTTCTTATGCTAAATATTATCAAACTAAGTGCAAATGCGGTGCGCTGCCCTTTCGATGTAATTTTTTTTAGAGATAGTTAAGGTTTATTTGCGTGAAGCGAAGGAATAGTCTGGAAGTAGAACTTCAGCTTCAGAAANTTTTTTTTAGAGATAGTTAAGGTTTATTTGCGTGAAGCGAAGGAATAGTCTGGAAGTAGAACTT
Organism: Clitarchus hookeri; assembly: GCA_002778355.1. Lineage (NCBI taxonomy): Eukaryota > Metazoa > Arthropoda > Insecta > Phasmatodea > Phasmatidae > Clitarchus > Clitarchus hookeri. The sequence goes on from NQII01002791.1 coordinate 169,984, forward strand.
CAGCTTCAGAAAAGTTGCAAGTGACAATAGCTGGACTATGAAATACACTCTCTCGATGCAGTTAGGTAACCTACAGAAATGTGAGAAAAACACATGAAAATGAGTTATAGTAATTAAAAAATAGGATAGGAAGGGAAAAAATTTCCTGCCTGTTTTTCAAGTCGTCTACATATTTTTTGCAACTTAGATGCCTCCTCATTAGTTCTGATAACACGGTTAACGCATTATCACGATGTCAAGAGATCACAAGGGTATCGCAGTGCATATTTTATTTTAGAAACCAAAGCATTTTCCCCGTTCAGTTTCAAGGCATTCACAGTTTCGAGGCACTGTGTAGGAAATATAGCAGTAATGTTTATGAGAATTGTAATTCGTATTATTGGTAATGGTAACTTTCCCTGTGTAGCATTCGAGTGGCAGTACGGAGTGAGTGTGAACATTTGCTACAGAACCATCTCATGACAAGTTAGTTGCAAATAACCAGAAGATGTTGACACTGCCGGCAACAGTCGTGTGGATAGAATGTCTGCTTGTGATGTCGGCGGGATTTACGGTAAAAACAACTGGAAACATATTAATGTATTGCCTAATGTTTTTAATAATTAACTGAAAATTCACAATTATTTCTTTCTAAAAGTAGAAAATATTGGAGCGAAGTAGTCCCGGTTTGCGGTAGCCTATAGGAGTTTAGCATTTCATTAGATGATGTTTGTTTTCATCATCATCATCGTGGTTTATGAGAAAGTGAGAGCGTGGGTTTGAAGTGGAGTTATCCTTCTTGTTTTAATACACAACACAATCATGGCTTAGTGAAACTTAGTGCAAGGCATGCAGTGTCTCCATTGGTGCGCAAATCACCATGNATACACAACACAATCATGGCTTAGTGAAACTTAGTGCAAGGCATGCAGTGTCTCCATTGGTGCGCAAATCACCATGTTACTATAGAGCAGTCTCACTTCTCTCCATCCTCTCAGAAACCATAGCAAAACTTAGGTATAATAGACTGTGTTATTATTTCGAAAGCTATACAATTTTAACTAACTCACAGTTTGAATTCAGAGCAGGAAAATCAGTTGTTGAAGCTCTATACAAGCTATCGCCAACAATATTAAAAGCCTTTAATGATACAGATAAAGTTTCTGGAATACTTCGTGACTTAACAAAAGNATACACAACACAATCATGGCTTAGTGAAACTTAGTGCAAGGCATGCAGTGTCTCCATTGGTGCGCAAATCACCATATTACTATAGAGCAGTCTCACTTCTCTCCATCCTCTCAGAAACCATAGCAAAACTTAGGTATAATAGACTGTGTTATTATTTCGAAAGCTATACAATTTTAACAAACTCACAGTTTGAATTCAGAGCAGGAAAATCAGTTGTTGAAGCTCTATATAAGCTATCGCCAACAATATTAAAAGCCTTTAATGATACAGATAAAGTTTCTGGAATACTTCGTGACTTAACAAAAGNAAGCTATCGCCAACAATATTAAAAGCCTTTAATGATACAGATAAAGTTTCTGGAATACTTCGTGACTTAACAAAAGCGTCTGATTCTGTTAATAATAATACGTTACTTTACAAATTAGCTTTTTAAGAGATAAAGAGAACAGCACGGTCACCGTTCTCACCAGACTTAACACACAGGTCACTAAATGTTGCAGTCTTAAATCAGAATGGCAGGAATACCAGTGTTTAAACAACAGGAGTAATTAGATATGCGGTTCCACGGCGGATTTTAATATACATCAACGATCTAACTACCATGGTAACCAATTAAGTCAATATTATAATCTTTGCTGATGAAACAACTGTTATATGTAAAGAAAATTATCTTTCAGCCCTCGTTGTAACAGTAAATCATAATNAATCTTTGCTGATGAAACAACTGTTATATGTAAAGAAAATTATCTTTCAGCCCTCGTTGTAACAGTAAATCATAATTATGTTACACTAAATGAATGGTTTATGACCTATAATCTATCACTTAACACAGATAAAAGAGTTTTAGTAAAATTTCTTAAGAAAAACCAGTATTGTTATGATTTTATGGTTAAACACGGAAACCATAAAATAAATGAAAGTCAGTCAACCAACCTTTTAGGTCTACATATAGACAATCATTTTAGAGGGAATATTCACATTAATAAAATAACTCCAAGACGGAGTGTAGCATGCTTCGCATTATTTAACTTGTCACATATTTTAAATATAACCACACCCAAAGAAGTCTATTTTGCATATTTTCATTCTGTATTGTCATATGGAATTATACAATGGGAATCGTCCACGCAATACCGACCAGTTTTCTGTCTTCAGAAGAGAGCCATTGTTATACAGTAATTTATTAATTTTTGTAGTTTAGATATACATCTATGCTGTAAAATGCACATTCAATAAAAAGTTCTTTCAGCGGTTTTTAAAGAGTTTTGGTAATAGAAGCAAATTTCTTTAAGGTGTTGTGGTAATTTATTGAAAAATTGGCTACCAAGGTAGAACGGCAATTTCTGGACTAGTTTTAAGTTAACTGAAGCCATGTGTAAGTGTTTTTTTTATTCTAGTGTAATGCTTATGAAATGACTCATTTTTCTGAAATAAATGACTTTATATTTAAATCTCTGAGCTCTTGAAAAGAGGTCTACATGAGTCTGACTTTATTTTCCATTGACTATTCTTACAGCTCTCGTTTGCATGTGAAACACTTTTTTACTGCCAGTGGCATTACCCCAAAAAATTATACCATAACATATGATGGAATAAAACTATACCATTTTTGTTGTATTTTTATGTTCAAGACCTCTGCAACACTTCGTAGAGCGAAACAGGCTGAACTTAGTTTAGGTAAAATATACGCAATGTGAGATTTCCAGTTTAGTAAATTGTCTACTTTTAAGACAAGAAACTTAGTCACTGCTGATTCATTAATGTTGTCTCTGTTACTGCTAACATATGAATTAGTATTTTTTCTGTTATTTGTGAGGAAATTCATATGTTATGTTTTATCTAGGTTGAGATTTAATTTGTTTGCAGTAAACCATGCACTTAGCTCTGTAAATGTTGTGTCTGTTTTTTGCATAAGATAATTTACTGAGTCTACAGAGACTAAGATGCTAGTATCATCATAATTGGAGTAGTTCCTTGGTTAAGGAGCATGGGAGGTCATTTATATAAACAAGGATGAGTAGGGGGCCTAATATTGAGCCTTGTGGGACTCCATGCTTGATTTTTCCTGGTTCAGAGTAGGATGAAGTAGTTTTTCCTTTGATCCACACTTGTCTGTTTGAAAGAGCTTATTAGTTTATTGGGTGTACCTGAGACCCCATAAAATTTTAATTTTTCTATATGTATGTGTTGTGATTTACACAGTGAAATACTTGAAGTCGCCAGAGATTCCATTAGATGGCATATATTTTTATCAAGTTGGTTAAGAATGCAATTTGTTAGTTTGAAAATTACATCATTTGTTGAGGCGTTTTTCCTAAAGCCAAACTGAAAATTTGATAAAATTTTGTGATTCTCAAAATGTTGCAGCAATTTCTAGTAAATTAGTTTTTCAATTACTTTTGAAAAGGAGTTAAGAAGTGAGATAGGTCTATAATTGTTTACCTCGGTCTTGTCACCTTACTTAAACAATGGTATTACCAAAGCCCATTTGAGTCTGTCTGGAAACAATCCTGTATTGAAGAAAGCATTAACAATATGCCTTAATGGTGGAACATTGAATTCAAAATCACATTACTTTAATAACCTACAGCTAATGCCATCATAGCCGCTTGATAATTTTGATTGCACAGAATTTATTGTTTTCTCCACTTCTTTTCGAGTTGTGTATGTAAAAGATATAGCAGGGTATTCAGTGTAGGAATATGTTTTATATTATGTTTAATATTTTTGTTAATCATGTTTTTTACAACATTTAAGTACTATGAATTAAATGTATCTGCGACTAATTTAGGGTCTGAGGATATACAGTTGTTTATTTTTAGGTTTACAACAGGACATTGCTCTATTGTTCTTCCTGTTGTTTTTTTTTTACAATACTCCATGCATTTTTTATTTTGTTTTGAGAATTCTGAATGATCTTACAAAAAAAATACTTTTTTTTTGCAGATTTTATGACCTTACAGTATTTCCTGTATCGATTAATTGTGTCGGGGCCGCCGCTGGTTCTATCGGCCTTGTACAGATTTCTTTTGTTTTCGCGGGAAATTTTTATTTCTTTGCTGAGCCATACATTTTTCTTTGGATTTGTATTACATGGACGGGAAACATTCTTCAAAACAATGGCGAACTTGGTTAAGAAAAGAGATGAATTTTTCATTTACTTAGGTAAAATTACAATTTTGACCATTGATCCCTACTAAGCTCACTTTTGAATAGTAAGACATTTTCCAGCGAAAAATTTCGTATTTTCTTAAAGGAAATGGTTTTGGAGGGCATTCTTATGGAAGTGTGCTAGCTGGAATAACATGTCTACCTGAAATAGGGTAGTTTGCCTACTTCAGGGGTATAATTGTCACGCTATAATCTCTATTGGCATTGCCAAGATAGAAACAACTTATAAATGCTTGTCTGTGTTATGTTTAGTCATTCCCCAAAAGCTACCATCATAATGTTACGTACATTTTAGAGGAGGTAGTAATAGTAAGAGGTGTTAAGAAGTTCAGGATGGGCATGGAAAGGAAGTGAGGGGGAGGGGAGGATGAACTTGCCACCAGGCAGTCGCCCAATAACAAGTATTGTAGTAGTAATAACAATAAATAAACATATCGAGGGCAAAAAAACTGATTCATGTCGTCCTCTTTTTAGAAAATTGAGAATATTACGATTTGCAAGCCAGTATATATTTTTATTAATCAAGTTTGTTGTTATAAATAGTACCAACTTTGATAAAAATTATATGATACACACTCATTAACACAAGGAGAAAGGACAACCTTCATAGGCTCATTAGCCAGCTAAAAATAGTTCAAAATGGATCTCATTACCAAGGAATTAAATATTATAACATATAACCAATGAACTAAAAAATCTAAGCAAAACAAATCCAAAACAATTCAACATATAACTGAAGAAATGTCTTCTTGATCATGCCTTTGTATACTATGGAAGAATTTATTGATATGCAATAACCATAATATGTATATTATATGTTAATTACAGTTACAGTATGATACTTGATGTATAGTGTCTGTTGAGCATGTCTTACATAATTTTATTGTACCCACTTTAAATAACATTAAGCTTAAAAAGCCTATGCTATGTGCAATTAGAAACAAGTTGTATACAATCAAGTTAGCAATTAAGGACTCGACATAACAAACAGTGAGATCTACTGTAACTCAACTTTAACACCAGCTTATTACTGTTAATTATGTTCTTCTAATGCTAATGTACATTATGATGCTAAACGCATTATTGTTATTGTTGAGCTGTATTTTGTGCTCATGAAATGTTAAAGGTTTGTTATCCCCATGAGGGGATCGATGGAGTTATTGGAATAAACAAATTAATTAATACATCTGTAGGATTTTATAACATGTGATATACGCCCACATATTTAATTGTGTCCCTATAGTTGCACTTTGCTACGACCTATTAAGNGGATTTTATAACATGTGATATACGCCCACATATTTAATTGTGTCCCTATAGTTGCACTTTGCTACGACCTATTAAGAAAACTGCGCAGGCAACCTCAAAAAATGTGATTTGTTTACCATTTTCGCAATTTTTCCTCTCTTTGAGGTGTAGTGGTCAGGCCTCCCCACCTTCACCCACGGCGTGGTGATGTCAGCGCAGAAGAGCGAAGATGGAATAGGTGCCATGACTAAACTGCCCAGTTTTCCGACGCACACGACGAGNAATATTGACAGCAGTTCAACCTCAAGGCCGCTTGCGCCCACAGCCCCGCCCCTTTCTCTTCTAGGTTTTCAACTCCATATTAAAAAGCACGGAATCCACACTTGCTGCCTCCTGTAGCATTTTCATTAATGCTTGAATAAATTTTGAACTTATTTCCTGTCGGGAAGGTTTTTACAGTGCCTATGCCGGTTTTTCCCCTCCGCCTTCTCAGCTATAANGTGCCTATGCCGGTTTTTCCCCTCCCCCTTCTCAGCTATAATCTCAGGTATAGGTACACTTAGGGATGCAGTTAATTGCCCTAATTGCGGCCATGGCTGCCTTAATCCCTTCTGCTGCGATGCACGCCTCCTTGCATGAAATTCCCTCTCCTGTAGGCGCCTAGCCCTGAGATGCACTTAAATTCCCGTCCCTACCTCGGACGTACACTTAACACTCAGCAATAGGGTAGGCTAGAAGAAAAAATTAGCAACGGCCGACTCATGACGGCAGGCATGCCTCAAACGTCGAGTACGCCTGTAACCAGGAGGATGCGAGGTTTGTCTCTCCTCAAACGATTTGTTTGGTGAGCGCTAAACAGCTTGGGTGTCACAATGAGCGCAGGCGAAATCCATATGTTTGACAACGGAAGCAGGTTAATTTTGAGACATACTGAATATTTAATGTGCCTAAAATTTATGGTTGTAGCACTTATTTTGTTTATGCACGTTCCTCTGCACAAACTGCACACACTACCAAAAACTTCCTTTGGGTGAACTTTCCATTAATTATTATTATTACTTGCCATTTGACATTAAATAATTGTAATTAGCTTCGCCACATGCTATAACACTTCAGATATCTCCATTGTTAATTTATTTACATTACACGTATGTACATAAATACATCAATAGTAGATAATGATGGACAGAAAGCCAATTTCTGGCCGTTTTGTTCATAATTTTTGATTTCCAATCTAATCTGAAGTTTTATTCACTAAAATAATATTTGATGTAACTTAAATAAATTCCAANATAATTTTTGATTTCCAATCTAATCTGAAGTTTTATTCACTAAAATAATATTTGATGTAACTTAAATAAATTCCAATAGCATTACAACTAGCAATAATTACAATACAAAAATCAAAAAGGTTCTTCAGTAAAGGAAAATAGTAGCTACTTTGTGTAGCACGCATGGGTGGAAAGTTTTTTGTTTTGTGCACGAAGGTAGTTTGTTATAAGCATTAATTCCAACGTACTAACATTCATTTGTGTTTTGCTTAATCAGCAATAAGGAAGATCAAGTAAATTTATTTATTAGTTTTATATAATTATGCACCAGATTGCGTGAAACAAAATTGTATATATAATATTTTGCATATAAATACACTGAAAAAATACAGATTAACTACATTCCTTATATATTCTAAAAAAAAGAGGCCTTCAATGGGCAATATTAGAAGAGTCTGTAATAATCTTTATTGCTTTTTATGAAGCAATAATAAACTGTATATTGAACGAGAACTACCCCAAAATAATAAACCGCAATTAAAAATAATCCTGAAAAAATAAAATAATTAAAGTGTTTACTAAAATATATGGGTGCAATTGTCACTATATATAGCAACAAATGTAATCCTCTACCTAATTTAGAGTTCACAACATTAATATGACTGTGCCATGTTTATGTATTATCAATTGTTATACTAAGTAGTTACAAAACATTAGTAATCCGAGCCCATATTCGTTTTCTTTAAGGAAAATGTTATGGTTTGTTTTTAACCGTTATCAAGTACAAATCCATTAGCAAAAAACACTAACAACCAGGTTTTTCAAAAATCTCTTTAAAAGTTTTGGGAACGTAAAGTAGAGTAATTAGCTTACAACTGCAACATTATCAATACAGTGACGATGGATCCAATACAGATCCTGACGCACACCACAATGGGCGGGGGTTTCGGTGCTGTGCTCGCCCAGCCGATCCTAGTTTTCACAAACAAACAACACTTTACTGCTTTTTCACGTGCGTAAGGAGTATGTACTCACATTCTGTCATCAGATGTAAGGATACCTGCAGAACGTTATTCAAGTTTTGCTCGCAACTTCTTTTATCAATAGTTGTGTACTATAAAATATATCAACTGAGTAAGGGCTGCGTCTTGCTAGCGCATATTGAGCATTGCAGAGGTTTGGTAGAAAATACGTGATTTNATATCAACTGAGTAAGGGCTGCGTCTTGCTAGCGCATATTGAGCATTGCAGAGGTTTGGTAGAAAATACGTGATTTAAAAAACGGTTGGATGTTTTGCAGTGATGTTTAAACACGAAAAGCATGTTCCCAAAGAAAAATTTCATGTTATTATTTCAACACCAAGGATTATTTTTCCGGCATTAAAATAGCTAAAACTAGGAATCAGTTTTAGTTGGTAAATTTTTTATATAGAAACTTTACAGTTGACTTTAGACACTCATCAAACTTTAATGTTTAATAGNTATATCAACTGAGTAAGGGCTGCGTCTTGCTAGCGCATATTGAGCATTGCAGAGGTTTGGTAGAAAATACGTGATTAAAAAAACGGTTGGATGTTTTGCAGTGATGTTTAAACACGAAAAGCATGTTCCCAAAGAAAAATTTCATGTTATTATTTCAACACCAAGGATTATTTTTCCGGCATTAAAATAGCTAAAACTAGGAATCAGTTTTAGTTGGTAAATTTTTTATATATAAACTTTACAGTTGACTTTAGACACTCATCAAACTTTAATGTTTAATAGCATTGCATGAAAATATAGTATTACTGCTTAATTCCACGCTCATCGCCGACGAAAACATTGCATGCCAGTTGAGCACCTTGCGCATAGAGGCGACGAGGCGATAAATAGTTGTCCTTGGAGCTCAAGTATTTTGACGCCTGGAACATACAAAAGTAGGCGTAATATTACGTGCGGCAGGCAAGTGGTGTGTGGTGTGCAGGAATGTAAAAGTACTTCGGGAATATTCTAAATTATTTTTCAAGTGTGTGTGTATATATATACATTTTTTGGACAACGGTTGTTCGAAACCGCCGATGCCAAGTCCGCAGATAATGCGGCCCGACTACCAAAGTAATATTATTTGCCTCGACCAGCAAGCATACTTTGACGTAAATAATTACTTCACTGCGAATTTTGCAAGATCCGTCCATACATGTTGTTTTACAATTTAGCCAATGTAACATCGCTCGGTGAGTGGTATTGACCAGCTGACACGCTACTATCCAACCAGAGAAAGCATGTCCACGCGCCCGCGAGACCTCTCTAATAGAACTATAATAATAACATTTCAATAACCAAACCTCTGGTTTTCCTGCATTATGTCAATGAAAATGGACATCGCATTCACTAAGTTACATGTTGCGCTGTGTTTAGGCTTTTGCCGATAAGGGGCAGTCCAAAATGCCTTTCTGTGATATAATTTTTTTCTGGATATGTCCGCCTATTAAAATAAATGCATATTTTATTTTAAAAAGATTTTTCATTCTCTCGCCAGAGACGTTTAAATACACAAACTTCATGCGAAAAATTGCGCATTTTGACTTCCAGGGATCGGGGATGGGTCAAAATCGGTCCAAAATTTCTCAAACCCTCCATATATTCCATCTCTGACTATAACGACCAGGTTCCCAGAAACTGTGAGTGGTCGTATCAACGAATTTCTACTGTGCTTTCGTGTTTGACCATTAACACGATGCAAACGGCCGGTATAAGCTGTCTGCCGTACCCAGAATGATGGTCAGTTTTAGACTGCCTTTGAGAGAAGATACTGTTGCACGAGAGAAACCTTCGGTGCTTTGTATTTCTGATACGTAGTGCTGTTCTTCTCTTAACTTCATTTTTCTGGAACCTCGTTTCTTTTTGCCTCTCGCCCTTTCCTCAGTTTTCCTTGTATCATCTTAGCACAAGGCTTATGTACATTCCAGTTGAAGGCGGGAGCTGACTCCGCTGTGCTCAGGATGTGATGTCAGCCATGTGATCAGGGACACTATTCTCTGATGCGCGTCGTGAGAAGGCGGATATGTGAGTGAAATACATTACAAATGATGGTAACAGGCTGAACACGTGCTAACGATGAGTATGAGTTAATTGACAATAACCAAGCAGACATAAAGAAGGACATTAATTAGAGTTGAAATATACAGTTAATAATGCGCTAACTGTGAAATAAAAAGAGTAATAGTGTAGACCGATAATTTAATGTTGTAAATAATACCTGTGTGAATAAATTAAAAATCAAATTTAGTTAGAATATTTTTATTAAGACCTCCATCCCTTACGAACTCAGATACGCCCCTCAGGCGTCCTTGTAACAGTATATACATAGGAACTTTGAGTGTGTTTCCTAAACAAGTATACGGGAGCTACCATGGGTGAGCGCGGGAAAAAGCATCATCACTTTCTCGTTATAACTATACTCATAAACTTCAATGGTGAAATTGATAAGTTTCTTACATAGTCGGCCATCGTTAACACTGCAGCTCAGAACAATGTGTTGATTTTAAAACGAATCAGTGCTAAATAATGTACTAGTCTTTAGTCGAAAACACAAAACGGCACGTAGCAATTTTACACGAGACTTGTGAATCAATGTATTTCACAAACCAACGCACTAAGAGATTTCGGTAACAGTCGTTTTATGTTGTGAATTACTCAAATTTTCATGACTTCCATGAAGTTAAATGATTTCCTTTACATACTTGAAAAAGGTCTCAAATATGTAATAAACGTAACATCAACACATTTTGTAACTATTTACACAATTACTTGTAAAATTATTTTTACTAGTGTTTCAATGTAAACAGATTGGTGCCCCCTTTAATATCTAACTTTCTTATTTGCCGCAGAGACTACCTAAATAGCTACAACAGCAGTCCGTAGTTATTAAGCGCTGCCATCTGCCTACATATTACGGTTCCTCATTAGAACAACAATGCACACTCTAGTAGCATAAACAAATTAAAAAATTATTTGACGACTTGAAGTACTTAAATAATAATTAAGATGAAAAATAATTATTTAACATCAATAAACAAACAATGGCGTGAGAGAAGGCGGTATCGGAATGGGAATGACTTGGTAGACCCAGACCCAGACGAGCGCTGTCGGACGCGCTGGAGGTCATGACAAGTAGGCGGTTGTCTTGATGCAGACTACACTTCGTTTTCACAGTCGTGGAACACGCACTTCCGCCAGACGGACGGTGGTAGGCAGTCTTGCTCAAGACAACGTGAAAGTAGCAATCTGGCAATTTAGCCCCAGGCCACATCAAACATTGTTATTTATTGTACCCTGTATGCTAGACTGTTGACTGTAAACTGAGCAGTTTAGAACGCCCTACTTAAGGCCCCCGTCTACCTGGCGCTTGAACTGCGTTGCAGAGTGTTCCAAATACACGTTTTTCAACGAAACTGTTAAGCGTTCGTCCAACGTGCTGATCTACGAAAAGAACACACACTTCAGACGAGGGTTGTTGAGTGATTTCAAAATATCACGTACGTTAGAAACATCAATTCAGAGTACTCCAAAACCGCTAAAAACGGCTTTTCCAAGGCGCTGTAGCTCAAAATGCACGCATCAGATACATACAAAACTACTATAGGGGCCTGCATTGAACCTTCCTAAAGACTTCCCACTAATAAAATAATATGGTCACCGCTGAAAGTCCCATAGGTACACGCAGCACGACGAGAACACTGCACGCCAGTTCAGAGCCTTGCGCTTAGCGCCGATGGCGTACTTGATGCGCGTGGCAGTGTCGCACTTCTCGGCCTAAACGTGGGAAAAAGTTCCAGGTAGACGGGGACCTTAACATCTACTTGTACTCACATAGCGTGTTCTTCCGTCACATGTACAATTAATATTGCCATTGGCCTGATTACTTTATTCATGCGTCAGCCAAGCGAAACTTATGGAATTATAAGAATAATAAATAGTTTACATATTTTTTAGTTTTTAATATGATATTTATTGGAAAAGTAGAAAACAAATACCATTTCAGTATTCACAAATGTTTAACATTTAAACATGGAACTGCTTTTCCTTTGTTGTTACCAACTTTTCACAGAAAAAAGACTAATATGTTGTAGTAAAATTTATAATGTTGTGACAAAGTTACTTAATGTTAAACATTTACAAAGTCTTATATTCCTGTAATGCAAACATGCTATTGAAATGTTAATGTTAACAAGGCCTCTTAGTAATGTTGCCGCAACCACAAGTTGTATTACGCTAAAATTAACAGGACGAACAAAGTATTTTGTGTTACTGCGACGTTAGGGAAATTTGCAACAAATGCAAGGTTACACTTACTTGCCGCTGTAAAAATGGCGGATAGTAGTNTTGTGTTACTGCGACGTTAGGGAAATTTGCAACAAATGCAAGGTTACACTTACTTGCCGCTGTAAAAATGGCGGACAGTAGTGAACAGCTATAACCTCGTAAAATGAAATCACTTTATTTACATTTTAAAGCATAGTTTTAAAACTAGACGTAGCTTAGACCAGCTCACAAGCCTCGNGTGAACAGCTATAACCTCGTAAAATGAAATCACTTTATTTACATTTTAAAGCATAGTTTTAAAACTAGACGTAGCTCACAAGCCTAGCAAAGCAGTTTACGTGTGCCAAATATGTATATATTTCTAGAGCATAAGGCATTTCCAAATAACGAAAGAGAACTGCAGTTTGTCGTTATACGTATTCAAATTCAGTACCCACAATTTTGTTATACAAATGCCTGAAGGGCGTATCCGAGTACGTGAGGGATTGAGGTATTAATAAAAATAAAATAACTAAATACAATAATTATATTTGTTCTCAATGCTACAAACAGTCAAACATCTGTTATTTACCATTCTGAGCGTCCTATTAACTCTTATTATTCTTATTAGGCGCAATGTGTAATTACTATCTCCATTTCAATTAAAGTATTTATCACAGTCCTTTCTCTTGCTAATGTCCTTTAAACGGTTCCAATTATTTCCACACGTTTAGTTAAAGCGATCTATTTCCATCGTCCCAAATGTCTTTTCACTCAGGCATCAAGTCACAGTCCCGCAGATCAGTCCCACTCTTCGCATTACACAAGCTCGCCGACGCACTCTCGCAGATCGCTGCAGTCGTCCCTCGCCACTCCGGAATCACCCAACTGTCGCTTAAGGTCGCATGAGACTCCAAACGTCGGCTCTTAATCACTCCCCCTCAGAGCCCGCACGTGTTATTTATAATTGAGTTAGGTGCCCTGTAGAACGTTCTCGGCAATCTAAGTTGTTCTGGGAAAGGTAATGGTGATGACGATGCCATTACTGCGTGATAAATTGAGAAATATTAGCTCCTCAGGGTCAGCAAGGCACGAGTTGCGATAAGTTTAGCGTTGTAGGCGGCGGCGTCCTTTATGATAGGCAGCTCGCTATTCAAACATTAAAAACTTGACCTCCAGCGCTAGACGCCTTCCCACGCGAAGGATACACCGGGCCGCGACATGTAACAATATAAAACATAAACGGAGCAGTTCGTAGGGAGCCGGGATCAATGTAATGGAGAGCATCAAGCACGCAGTATATGGGTTCAATTCCCCTGCCTGCCATCATTTTTTTTCGTTATAAATATTTATTTTTGTGACAAAATGATTGTACTTAATTTATTTAACACTACAATGTTTTTTATAGCAAAAATACAAGAAATATTTTAACACAAATTTAACATCAATGTAACACAAAATTTGTATTGCCGCAACACAAAATTTGTTTTGCCGTAACATAAACACCACATTAATGTTTAGAGTACAGTAAGGAGGTAATGTTGACACAAAAGTAATTAATGTTAGACAGTAACATTAGTAGCTTAACAGCATATTACATTAGCAACATCATTAATCACTGATGTCTCACAGATAAAGAAAAATCAATGAACGTTGGCCCAACAAAATACCTTGTTCACTGTAGAGGGCACGTGCCAGTCAGTGAGGTCATTTAGATATACGTAGGTAGGGTAGATACATTTTCCAAAGGTTGATTTTAAAAGTGTTTAGTTAACTGTAAACAGTAATTTCTATAATTTCTGCATAATATTAAAATTTATTTGGGGTATGTTTAGTAAGCTGCGTTGTACTGTTGCTCTTTGAACTTGCAATGTTCGTTAGCGTTATGCACATGTTCAAATGTAATTATTGTGTTATTGTGTTATTGTGTAATTAAATGTAAACCAACATGTATATATTAACGCGTGTGCTTATCGCTCACATGTGGTAGACGCTAATGCAGTACAAGGGTAAAGGCGTTCCCTGAGGCCTTGAACCAAAGGGGTTTTCCCCATCGCAGTGCTGAGTCGCAGACTACTACACATTACCATATACTCCCTGAGATGAGTCACGCTGAGGCCTTGAACAAGGGGGCTGTCCCCCATCGTCATACTGAGTCGCGCACTGCTATACCCAGGCGGCGGCGCTACACATAACCATATACACCCTCAGATGAGTCTCCCTGAGGCCTTGAACAACGGGACTGTCACCCATCGCCGTGCTAAGTCGCGCACTGCTACACCCAGGTGGTGGCTCTACGCATTACTATATACACACTGAGATGAGTCTCCCTGAGTCCTGGAACAGCGGGGCTGTCTCCCATCGCCGTGCTAAGTCGCGCACTGCTACACCCAGGTGGTGGCTGTACGCATTACTATATACACACTGAGATGAGTCTCCCTGAGTCCTGGAACAGCGGGGCTGTCTCCCATCGCCGTGCTAAGTCGCGCACTGCTACACCCAGGTGGTGGCTGTACGCATTACTATATACACACTGAGATGAGTCTCCCTGAGTCCTGGAACAGCGGGGCTGTCTCCCATCGCCGTGCTAAGTCGCGCACTGCTACACCCAGGTGGTGGCTGTACGCATTACTATATACACACTGAGATGAGTCTCCCTGAGTCCTGGAACAGCGGGGCTGTCTCCCATCGCCGTGCTAAGTCGCGCACTGCTACACCCAGGTGGTGGCTGTACGCATTACTATATACACACTGAGATGAGTCTCCCTGAGTCCTGGAACAGCGGGGCTGTCTCCCATCGCCGTGCTAAGTCGCGCACTGCTACACCCAGGTGGTGGCTGTACGCATTACTATATACACACTGAGATGAGTCTCCCTGAGTCCTGGAACAGCGGGGCTGTCTCCCATCGCCGTGCTAAGTCGCGCACTGCTACACCCAGGTGGTGGCTGTACGCATTACTATATACACACTGAGATGAGTCTCCCTGAGTCCTGGAACAGCGGGGCTGTCTCCCATCGCCGTGCTAAGTCGCGCACTGCTACACCCAGGTGGTGGCTCTACGCATTACTATATACACACTGAGATGAGTCTCCCTGACTCATGGAACAGCAGGGCTGTTTCCCATCGCCGTGCTGAGTCGCGCACTGCTACACCCAGGTGGTGGCTCTACGCATTACTATATACACACTGAGATGAGTCTCCCTGAGGCCTTGAACAACGGGACTGTCACCCATCGCCGTGCTAAGTCGCGCACTGCTACACCCAGTAGGTGGCGCTACACATGACCATAACACCCTGAGATGAGTCTCTCTGGTCCAGTCAGGCAACAGCTGCGTAGTGTCCTATCCAATCTCCTCTTCACATCCTACATCTCTCCACTCCCTCGGTGCATAATCACCAGTCGCTCCCANGTAGTGTCCTATCCAATCTCCTCTTCACATCCTACATCTCTCCACTCCCTCGGTGCATAATCACCAGTCGCTCCCATTTTGCCTTAACAGCACTGGACGCACTGGTGATTGTGACAATCTCAACCATTTCCAGTCATATAGAATCGGCACGTGAGATTCGACCTTTAATAATGAAAGTGTAGTTACATAAATGCAAGCGTTGTTTAAAATATTGTTCTCAAAGTTCACTAGAAATACCCGATATTGTTTCAAATTTTAAGAAGAGTATTCCCGGTATGATTTTACCTTTTAACGTAAGAAGGGGTAACATGTAATACAATGAAGAATAGCATTGAGTTAAAAAATGGGCGATTGTCTTGTTTTTCATGCAATTTATTTTGTTGAAGCTCCTGAATTTCTGGAAATTTTTTTTATGTATTAATGAAGGATGGAAGCTGTATAATTTGCCAGCTCATGTAGTGAAAACTCATCATAAGTAATACTGCATAACATTTTAGGAGAGCCAGAAAGCCGGGTCAATCAAGGAATTGCTACTCATTATTAAGTGAAAAATAACATTGATTTGCAAGTAGTAGCATGGGAAGGGGTGCGAAACCACGTTGGAGCCATGCATTAATTAATCGAAACCATGCAGTAATGGTATTGGGGCCATGCAGAATTGTAATCGAATCATGGCATGCCGGAGTGGTATCGATATTATCTAAACAATGACGCCACTGTTATACAGAAACGGTAACGCTTCTGCCACTTGTGTGTTCAGCCCGAGATTTTATAGTACTTCAAAGATTTTGCAGAAAGCAATGTTTTGTTAAAAGTAGTTAGAAATGGGGCATTCGAAAGCAGGTTCATGACAAGGACACAGGGACACAAGATAGATGGAATGCAAGAGCAGGAGGAATGCTTTTGCAGGAGGTCNGCAGGTTCATGACAAGGACACAGGGACACAAGATAGATGGAATGCAAGAGCAGGAGGAATGCTTTTGCAGGAGGTCAATTAATTCCCTTTTTTGCCTCAAAATGGCTCATTTATTCTACTAAATGCCACTTTTTTTTCCCAAAAAAAACCCCTTTTCCCCCGAAATTTCCCTAATTTGCCTCCAAATATTTTTTTTTCAAAATAATTTCAATTACTCCACAAAGTGGCTAATCGACTCCTTTTTGGCAATGAGGAGTTGAGGAGTCACCCCCTACCATACTTCATGCTCTTGCATTCACAGCCTATGCTAACTTATAGGCATAGTTAGCCATAATTCCTGAACCGGCCATTTTGGCAGCCAGTACATTCTAGAACATACCAATCCATGGTGGCCAAGTACATTCTAGAACATACCATCCCATGGCGACCATTTTGTCAGACGGTACAAGTTGGCGGCCATTTTGCCAGCCAGTAAATTAAATAAATGTATGTAAAATAAGTATAATTTTTTTGAAATAATCGGTGACCATGTTTGCAGTAAGTCCAAGTTCGCGGCCATTTTGCCAGCCAGTACAAGTTGTTTTCAATGGCGGTGGCCATTTTGCCAGCCAATACAAATTGTTTTCAATGGCAGTGGCCATTTTGCCAGCCAGCAAATTAAATAAATGTATGTAAAATAAGTATAGTTTTTAATTATCGGCGACCATGTTTGCAGTAAGTACAAGTTTGCAGCCATTTTGTCAGCCAGTAAATTAAATAAAATGTGTGTAAAAATAAGTATAAATTTTTTTTAAATTATCGGCAGCCATATTGGATGGTGCTACCCCTCCGTAGCGACGGCCATGTTGTCACCACCTCAGCAGCAGCAGCAATGTTGGCAGCCATGTTTGCAGTCAGTACAAGTTGTTGTTTTCAATTGCAGCTATTTTGCCAGCCAGTTAATTAAACAAAGTAAAATTGTTTTAGATTATCGGCAGCTATATTGGATGCAGTGTCACCCCTGTCCCTTCGTCATGACCACTCCGCAGCGGCAGCCATGTTGGCACCACCACCACCCCTCTAGCCATTACATCGTGCAAGGCTGTGCACATTGAAGT
>NQII01002791.1:187683-232613 GCA_002778355.1 Clitarchus hookeri
GTGCTTCCAAATGTCCCTGCTAGGCGTTGAAAGAATCTTGGCAGTAGGAAACAATTTCAGTTGCAGCATAGACGGCTGAGTTACGTCTGGCGGGTACGTATATTTGTATAGACGACCGCCGCTCCAAAAAGAAATGAATGAAGCGTAATCTGTAATATTGCCAGAAGTGCTGCTTGCTTCATTGAGTAAGTTTGGAAATACCTGTTTGAAATCATACTTTGAGCAACTCACTTGATCGTCGACGACGGATGAGGACCCATTCGCTGCAATGAAGTTCTTGGCGTCGACGCACGAGGTGTAGGAGGGTAGCAGCTTCTCCGCAGTGGCGCCACCATTGGTGATGACAGTAGACGCTTCATCCAGTTGAAAAAAGTTGATTTTAACACATTTATCGAAGGAGCTGACCAACCGCTCTTTAGTAGAAGTAAAGGGTAGTATTGCGGACGAAGCTAGGAACTCCAAGGCCTGCATCCAATGTCCCCACATCACAATTTTTGATGTTTGCACAATATGCTTATGCAGAAAAGAAACAATGTCAGTAATGTCCTCTCGCACGGCTATCGCGGTTGTGTGAACACGTGTCGTTACTAGGTCTAGACACTCCCATGGACCAATACCTAGTATCACGCATGTAGGCAAAATAATACCGAAAAACTGTAAAATAACGGCGTTCTTAATTGCAATCTTTTTCTCGGCCGCCTTCGCAGGGGAAGGTGAACGCGCGTTTTGTAACCGGAGATGTAGGTGGAGTAATGATCACCTCAACGTCAGACATATTGTCACCGGTAGACATAACATGCGAAATAGTGGCAGCAACGTCTTCCTCGAGAACACAAAACCGAATACTAGCCCAATGCAAGGGCCGTATATATGAGTACCCCCAAATTACGCTAGGGTCCCCCCTCTGAGAACAAAACATAATTTGGGCTTAATTATAGGAGGGGACAGCCGTTAGGGACTTCTGACGCCACAATGATGGCCAGACGCCATAAAAAAAAACAAATTATGATAAATGGGTTGACGTGTTCTCACCCCGCAGCAAAGGAGGTCAGACGTCCCTCTGGCAGCGTCTTGAGACGTAATTGATGTAAATTATGTTTTGGCGTAGCACAACATCATTAAAGAAGAATTGTTATTGATGTGTCAGAGGTAAGTTTCCTTAACCTGTGACAAACAGACAGAGGCATTTAAGAACGCCATTAAAGACGAAATATAGCATGTGAGTCACTCCATTTATTGTGATTTACGGTAGGCCCAACACAAAAACTGCCAGCTGTGGCGTCTTGGGTCACCAGATGCACTAATTGATTTAATTTACGTTAATTTACAGTTCACTCGCCGAAGACGAGACTTGCAGTCTGAGTCACACAGCAATCGATTTAAATTACGTTAATTTACGGGCGTCTCCGAAGGCGTGGAGCTGCCATGTCTTGAGTCACTCGCTAATTGATGTCAATTACAGGTCGCAGCGCGCCCCAAAAGACGTAACTAACCGGCAAGTACAGAAAATCGATGCGGTAGGCAGCAAGATGTCAGCCATGGAAAAAAATTACCGATGTGGGAGCTCAAGTTGACGGTCTCAGCGCTAAAACTCGCCAGCCACGTTAATGACAACAACACTGCGCCGGGCACATTGACCACTAAGGTAGAATCGAACCACAGCGCTGTTAGTACGTTGTCTGTTACTGTGACGAAATAAAACTGTGAAAAATATCACTGCTCCTAACAGCATGACGTCGAGAACACGCCACACCAGTTCAGAGCGTTGCGTGTAGCTGCGATTGCGCACTTGATGCGCGTGACAGTGTCGCCCTTATTGCTCCACAGTTTCTGAGCCTCATACGAGAAAATATCACCAGGTAATGCGGCCGCCTGGAGTACTTGCAGCCTTTCTTGCGGGATAATGAATACACAAAATACTCTGGACTGTATTTATATACGCTCCTTTGAAAAAATTCCCTGCGATCTAGACGAAGTAGTTTCACATGTAGGCGTTGTAAAATATTAATATTCATATTCGTGAGAATGAATTTATTTCTGGTTGTTTATGCACGTATTAAGTAAGAAAAAATTAACATGTATTACTAACAGTAACGCTAAAACAGTAACAGATAGGATGGAAGAGGAGTAGAGGATGTTACAGCTTGAGAACCGACTCAAAGAAACAACAGGCCACAATTTCAAGAGGTTGCTAGAAATTGGCGGGAGATTGAAATGGACGTTTAGGAATATTTGATTAAGGGCACAACAACTGCCCGTTTAATACAGACTTTTCCCATATTTGGAAAAAATGTGGCAGTGAATATTTAATGGAAACGTATATTCGCCACAGTCTGTGAGTGGCGTCACACGAAATCTGCTGCGGATCTGTGACTTTCAAGTGTTTCTTTTGACCGAATACATCGCTGGCACTATTTTCGCGCGTTATGTCTACCGGTGACAATATGTCTGACGTTGAGATGATCATTACTCCGCCTACATCTCTGGTTACGAAACGTACGCGTTCACCTTCCCCTGCGAAGGCGGCCGAGAAGAAGATTGCAATTAAGAACGCCGTTATTTTACAGTTTTTTCAGCATTATTTCGCCTTCATGTGGGGTACTAGGTATTGGTCCATGGGAGTGTCTAGTTCTACTGGCAACACGTGTTCACAAAACTGCGATAGTCGTGTGAGAGGACATTGTGGACATTGTTTTTTTCTGCATAAACATATTGTGCAAACATCAAAAAAATGTGACGAGGGGACATTGGATGCAGGCCTTGGAGTTCCTAGCTTCGTCTGCAATACTACCTCTTTCTTCTACTAAAGAGCGGTTGGTCAGCTTCTTCGATGAATGTGTTAAAATCAACTTTTTTCAACTGGATGAAGCGTCTACTGTCATCACCAACGTCGGCGCCGCTGCGGAGAAGCTGCTACCCTCCTACACCTCGTGCGTCGACGCCAAGGACTTCACTGCNTCACCAACGTCGGCGCCGCTGCGGAGAAGCTGCTACCCTCCTACACCTCGTGCGTCGACGCCAAGGACTTCACTGCAGCGAATGGGTCCTCATCCGTAGTCGGCGATCAAGTGAGTTGCTCAACGTATGATTTCAAACAGGCATTTCCAAACTTACTCAATGAAGCAAGCAGCATTTCTGGCAATATTACAGATTACGCTTCGTTCATTTCTTTTCGGAGCGGTGGTCGTTTATACAAATGTACGTACCCGCCAGACGTAACTCAGCCGCCTATGCTGCAACTGAAATTGTTTCCTACTGCCAAGATTCTTTCAACGCCGAGCAGGGACATTTGGAAGCACCAACAACAAGGCGTGCAAGTGTTTGTCAATACGGACCACCCGAAGACTGCGATCGATATACACCTATCCCGGCTCCTTCACGAAGTCATCGAAATGGTGAATTTGAAGAGAAAGGCAGGTGTGACGTGTGACGAGGTTCGTTAGTGCATTCATTCTACGCCTGTTTTTTTACTTGAAATGTAACCCATGACGAGGTTCGTTAGACATTAAAATCACATTGATTNATTCATTCTACGCCTGTTTTTTTACTTGAAATGTAACCCATGACGAGGTTCGTTAGACATTAAAATCACATTGATTACTGCGAAATACAATGTGTGTATGTACGTATTGCGTTTAATAAAAGGCGTAAACAAGCCTGTGTCATGCTTTTTATTTTTTATTTAAAAAAACAATCCCTCTTTTCTTAATTACTGTGTGTGTTGCGTTCAATTGAATTAATTTGGGTCCGTCTGCATGTTTATGTCATGTAGACGGTGGGATTAGGTGTGGCTCCTTACATTGTCAGTTCGTTTCACGTATTTTTTTACGTGCCAAGTTTATTAACCTTAAATTTTTTTTTTTTTAATATTCACTTATGGCAGATATTAAATCGGCATGATTAATTTTCCAAGTTTTTTACTCTTGGCATTAAATTAAGTTTGTATTTACTGCGAAATACAATGTGTGTACTTATTGCTTTTAATAAAAGGCATAGTGTCACGTTTTTTATTTCTTTTTTTATAACACAACATATACATTTTTTGATACTTTCAATTAATTAATTTATAATTATGCTGCTAATCAAGTACTTTTTAACTGGGCTGAGATAATNGATACTTTCAATTAATTAATTTATAATTATGCTGCTAATCAAGTACTTTTTAACTGGGCTGAGATAATTGCAAGTGTTTTAATTTGTTACATATTCATCTTCAACACATAAGAAACTAACACAACATATTTTATTTTTTGATACTTTCAATTAATTAATAATAATAATGCTGCTAATCAAGTACTTTTTAACTGGGCTGAGATGATAACAAGTGTTTTAATTTGGAATATATATTCATCTTCAACACATAAGAAACTAACACAACCTATTAATTTTTTGATGCTTTCAATTAATTTATAATTATGCTGCAAATCAAGTACTTTTAAAAAAAACACTTCAATGTGCACAGCCTTGCACGATGTAATGGCTAGAGGGGTGGTGGTGGTGCCAACATGGCTGCCGCTGCGGAGTGGTCATGACGAAGGGACAGGGGTGACACTGCATCCAATATAGCTGCCGATAATCTAAAACAATTTTACTTTGTTTAATTAACTGGCTGGCAAAATAGCTGCAATTGAAAACAACAACTTGTACTGACTGCAAACATGGCTGCCAACATTGCTGCTGCTGCTGAGGTGGTGACAACATGGCCGTCGCTACGGAGGGGTAGCACCATCCAATATGGCTGCCGATAATTTAAAAAAAATTTATACTTATTTTTACACACATTTTATTTAATTTACTGGCTGACAAAATGGCTGCAAACTTGTACTTACTGCAAACATGGTCGCCGATAATTAAAAACTATACTTATTTTNACTGGCTGACAAAATGGCTGCAAACTTGTACTTACTGCAAACATGGTCGCCGATAATTAAAAACTATACTTATTTTACATACATTTATTTAATTTGCTGGCTGGCAAAATGGCCACTGCCATTGAAAACAATTTGTATNTTTACATACATTTATTTAATTTGCTGGCTGGCAAAATGGCCACTGCCATTGAAAACAATTTGTATTGGCTGGCAAAATGGCCACCGCCATTGAAAACAACTTGTACTGGCTGGCAAAATGGCCGCGAACTTGGACTTACTGCAAACATGGTCACCGATTATTTCAAAAAAATTATANCTGGCAAAATGGCCGCGAACTTGGACTTACTGCAAACATGGTCACCGATTATTTCAAAAAAATTATACTTATTTTTACACACATTTTATTTAATTTACTGGCTGACAAAATGGCTGCAAACTTGGACTTACTGCAAACATGGTCACCGATTATTTCAAAAAAATTATACTTATTTTACATACATTTATTTAATTTACTGGCTGGCAAAATGGCCGCCAACTTGTACCGTCTGACAAAATGGTGCCATGGGATGGTATGTTCTAGAATGTACTTGGCCACCATGGATTGGTATGTTCTAGAATGTACTGGCTGCTAAAATGGCCGGTTCAGGAATTATGGCTAACTATGCCTATAAGTTAGCATAGGCTGTGAATGCAAGAGCATGAAGTATGGTAGGGGGTGACTCCTCAACTCCTCATTGCCAAAAAGGAGTCGATTAGCCACTTTGTGGAGTAATTGAAATTATTTTGAAAAAAAAATATTTGGATGCAAATTAGGGAAATTTCGGGGGAAAAGGGGCTTTTTTTGGGAAAAAAAAGTGGCATTCAGTAGGAGAAATGAGCCATTTTAAGGCAAAAAAGGGAAAAAATTTACCTCCTGCAAATTTATTCCTCCTGCAAATTCATTCCTGCTGAAAATTCATTCCTCCTGCTCTTGCATTCCACCTATCTTGTGTCCCTGTGTCCCTGTAATGAACCTGCGTTCGAATGCCCCGTTTCTAACTACTGTTAAAGTGTTTTGCATTGCATGTTTTAGATTAAAATAATTATGGTGTTGTATGTTTGTCATGGCAGCAGTTTTATCTACACATGAATGATCAAACTTTGTATTCATTAATGTATAAGTGTTTTCTAACGAGCATGACATTTTCTATGTTTTGCATTTTTGTACAGATGATTATATGTTTGGGAATATCACTTGTGTCTACATGACTTAAAAATACTTGAACATTCGTTTTTTTTATAGGCATATAACTTAGATTTACAATAATTGATAAAATTTTCCCTTTTTACAGGCACAAGCATTACAAGAGAAACTGGATAAATGCCAAAATCCAACCAAAGACACCTCAAGAAACTGGAATGACATATTTAGNAAAAAAAAATATTTGGAGGCAAATTAGGGAAATTTCGGGGGAAAAGGGGCTTTTTTTGGGAAAAAAAAGTGGCATTTAGTAGAATAAATGAGCCATTTTGAGGCAAAAAAGGGAAAAAATTTACCTCCTGCAAATTTATTCCTCCTGCAAATTCATTCCTCCTGAAAATTCATTCCTCCTGCTCTTGCATTCCACCTATCTTGTGTCCCTGTGTCCCTGTAATGAACCTGCGTTCGAATGCCCCGTTTCTAACTACTGTTAAAGTGTTTTGCATTGCATATTTTAGCTTAAAATAATTATGGTGTTGTATGTTTGTCATGGCAGCAGTTTTATCTACACATGAATGATCAAACTTTGTATTCATTAATGTATAAGTGTTTTCTAACGAGCATGACATTTTCTATGTTTTGAATTTTTGTACAGATGATTATATGTTTGGGAATATCACTTGTGTCTACATGACTTAAAAATACTTGAACATCCGTTTTTTTATAGGCATATAACTTAGATTTACAATAATTGATAAAATTTTCCCTATTTACAGGCAAAAGCATTACAAGAGAAACTGGATAAATGCCAAAATCCAACCAAAGACACCTCAAGAAACTGGAATGACATATTTAGNAAGCATTACAAGAGAAACTGGATAAATGCCAAAATCCAACCAAAGACACCTCAAGAAACTGGAATGACATATTTAGGCTGGCACAGCAGGTAAAACTGTAATTAGAATTGTTATTGAGCTCTGCTTAAAAATAGCTAGAACGATTACACTATTGTGGCTACATTGTTGCAGACAGCAGCGCAACATGGCGTAGTCAGTGAGTGTAACCGTATTGTTACGTTTCGCTGGCCCGCACCGCACGAGCGGGCAGAAGAGAAGGACAGAGTAGTGATATTATAGTAGGGCGCCAAGTCAATGGAATGTTTTGAATGACAAGCGAGAGATAATTCTACCAGAGCTTTGAGTTATGAAGGCATTCTGCCGTGATAACCCTGCTCCTGACACTCGGCGGATAGGATTTCTGCGTCTATCTGAAGAATGCTCTGGATTATGGACCTCGTTCTCTCAGCGTGATTGGGGTGCGTTGCGTTGAACCTTCCAGATGGTCAGCGCGACCGATATAAAAGTGTAACAGGCCTCCGAGGCGGGAGTTGTTGAGTGGAGTGAGTTTATGAGTGAATGATTGGCTGGAGCATCGAGCGAAGTACGACGAGCGGCGAGAGAAATGACCAGCGGGAGGAAAATCTGCGACTGTAAGCATTGACGCAGCGAAGAGTACGACTGTAGGCTAGACTAGTGGATTGGATGTGCGAGTTAAACACTACATTACAAATTATGGCAACAGACAGACTGAAAGTATGTTNGCTAGACTAGTGGATTGGATGTGCGAGTTAAACACTACATTACAAATTATGGCAACAGACAGACTGAAAGTATGTTAATGATGAGTATGAGTTAATTGACTACAACCAAATAGAGACATAAAGGAGGAAGTTAATTGGAATTGAAATATATATTAAATATTGTGCTGGCTGTGAAATGAAAAGTGTAATAGCGAAGATAGATAATTTAATGCTNGCTAGACTAGTGGATTGGATGTGCGAGTTAAACACTACATTACAAATTATGGCAACAGACAGACTGAAAGTATGTCAATGATGAGTATGAGTTAATTGACTACAACCAAATAGAGACATAAAGGAGGAAGTTAATTAGAATTGAAATATATATTAAATATTGTGCTGGCTGTGAAATGAAAAGTGTAATAGCGAAGATAGATAATTTAATGCTGTAAATAATAGCTGTGTTAAAAAATTACAAATAAAATTTATTTATTTTATTTTTATTAAGACGCCCCATTCCTCACGAACACAGATACGCCTCCCAAGCATTCATGTAACAGTATATAACCTTGTTGGTGTTCACATGTACATATTCACCATAGCAATGGATGTCTTATTTTATATACACTCTGCTATTTATTTCATTTAATTTATATTACTATTGATACAGCAGCTAATAAATACAGTGATTAAGATTTTATTCTTACGACATTTAATAATTAATAATTCAAATACCACATCCTTTGATTTTCCCATGCTGTGAGTTACATCGTGCCTAGGCACAGTACTCATGCTACTATTGGTGACAAAGAGGGTTCGTATATATATTTCCAAGACATTAATTAATTCAAAAAACTTGTGTCTAATAAACTATTATTTTAATCACAAATTCTCTGATCTTACCATACGAAGCCTATGAATATGATATTCGCGCCCCCCAAAATTATTTTATGCTCAATGTTTATTAACATTTTGGGTGACAAAGTGCTGATCGAATATATTCTTCTAAGTTAATATTTTATTTGGAAGATATCTGCTTATTGAGTTCAATAAATATTGTTACGCACTCGCTGCTTTCCATCCCTTGCGAGAGCCGAAATGTGCGAAAGTCATGCGTGTAACCCAAGAGCGGGCGGCGAACACGAAGATAAGCTTACACAGGCTTGCCGGCGTCCTTGGCTCCGCGATAAATATTCTCCGGCTTGCGTTCCTGACCTTCAGTTGATTGAATTTCCGTGTTTATCTGAAGAATTTTCTGGTGGTTTGCTGTCATAGTTTTTCTCAGTGTCACTTGGGGTGCGCCGAACTTTCCAGGTCTATGCCAGCGAGTATAAAAGTGAGACGGTGCTCCGAGCAGAGAGTTGATAAGAGAATGAGTGAATTGAGTTTTAGCTGTAGACGACGAGCAAGCGGTGAGAGAAGTGATAAGCGGGAGGGAAATCNGAGTATAAAAGTGAGACGGTGCTCCGAGCAGAGAGTTGATAAGAGAATGAGTGAATTGAGTTTTAGCTGTAGACGATGAGCAAGCGGTGAGAGAAGTGATAAGCGGGAGGAAAAGCTGCGACTGCGAACATCAAAGCAGCGAATAGTGCGACTGGCAGGCTGGACTATTGGACTGGACGTGTGAGTGAAAGACATCACAAATTATGGCAAAAAACAGACTGACTGGAAGTGTATTAATGATGAGTATGAGTTAATTGACTGTAACAAAACAGAGACATTAAGACGGACGTTGATTAGAGTTAAAATAGACATTAAATATTGCGTTCACTGAGAAATAAAAAAGAAGTGGAGGTAGATAATTTAATGCTTTAAATAATAGCTTTGTGAATAAATTAAAAACCAAATTTAGTTATTTAATTTTTATTACGGCCTCCATCCTTCACGAATTCGGATACGCCCCTCGAGTATTCACATAACACTGGTGTCAGATGTGGGATGGAGGCATTTAATTGTAAATATAATTAGGCTTTAGGCAAGTAATTAGTGATGTTTAAACTAATTAATTAAATATATTGCCATAGGCGAAAATATTTAAGACTGGTTTGTATAAACGTCGCAGTGAATGTTAACTAGAAAAATGTCTGCAGAAATGGAAGCACTGCGAGCATTAATTGAGGGTTTAAGTAGCCAAGTGAGCGCAAGTGTAAATAGCTTGATGGAAAATGTAAAAAATTAATTTAAGATTGTGAACCAAACTGTAAATGAAGAAACTAGTAGTGTAGAAGAAAGTTGAATGAAATTGTAAGTAGTGTAAACGGAATGTAAATAGCCAAATAACTAAAGTAAGTGAATTAGTAGATAGGAAAAAATATATAAACAAGAAAATAAAAGGCATTAGCGAGTTAATGAATACAATAATTGATTGTGTGGACAAGAAAATAGTGTCTCTTAAAGGATGGACAGTGTTCAGAATTAAATGAAACAGAATATCAGTGCAGTAGAGAAGCAGATGGAGGAATTTCTTCAGCAAGGAGCTCCACTATCACCACACCAGCAGCCGACCAAAGCGAAGTAACATTGCAAGCCGTAACCAATACAGTAACCTCGGAGGATAGCCAGCAGCTTTGCGGCATTGGTGTAGCGCAGCCAGGAGTGGGTAAGAGGTCTCAATTAAGGCCGCCCTTTACGATGGCCTGACTTCTTGGTGGAAGTACCAACACCAGACTGAAATAGTCGCCACCCTAAATGGCAAGTCAGTCGAGCAGCGGCCTTACTACCTCGCCGCCGTACTGAGAGACCCCGCACTGAGCATACTATAATCTCTGCCAGAGCGGCATCGACTTGAATACCCCACATTGGTGTCGGCCTTGGAGCTAAATTTCGGCGACCGATACCTGCGACATGCCCACCATGCCCAGCTGCGAAGCCGCACCCAGCGACCAGGAGAGCCACTGCAGGAGCTATGGCAAGACATCGCACGGCTGTCTCAACTATCTATGGAAGGGTGCTCCGACGATGTGTGCGACATCATCGTGGTCGGCATCTTCATCGATGCAATCGCCGACACAGAGGTATGGCAAGCAGTACATCTGGTTGCACCCCACAACATGCAGGACGCCCTTGCCCGAGCACTGGAGGTGGAGTCAGCAAGATAGGTGTCCGCACCCTGGCGTCCGGTACGCGTAGTGACGCTGAACGAAGACGACGAAGACAGAATATCGAAGACAAAGAAGGAGTTGCAGATTACTATGAGGGAGATTGCTTCTAGTGTCTGGGCTGCAAAACCTCACCGCCCACCACCCAAACGGCCAGAGTGTTGGTTACATGGACAGCCGGGGCACCTGAGAGCTTACTGCCCACAACAAGAGTAGCAGCAGCAGCAGCAGAAGCAGCAGCGAGAAACGAAGCAACGAGAGGCAGGCGAGAACATAACTCATTCGAAAAAACTTGTAAACACCGATAATAGGGGTGCGAAGGTCGGTGACTGTTGGAAGTAAGGCCCCAATGTTCTTACATGTACAGTAGGTGAAACAGGATTGGGATGCAATACTGGCGGAGGGGAGCCTGAATAGTGTTCCTTGCCAGATGGTCGTGGACCTGGGGTGACCATAGTAGTAAGACCAGACATATCGGGCCTTCCCCCCAGCGATCGTCCAACATCAGTAAGGAACGGTGCGATTTGACAACAGTAACAGTTGAGACCACACATTTTAGAGGTAAAAGAAAAGTAATCTTAAAGCTTGGTGACCTTAGCATTGAGTCCGATATATTCATAGCAGAAATGCAAAATTAATATATTTTGGGGCTTAATGTACTGTGTAGGCTGAGGTACTGTATCAACACTCGATTAGGTGTGCTACTGGTAGGCAGTACAGAGTTGGTGGTGTCAACACGGAATGAATTGTCCTACCCAATGTACTGTCCGGTTCTAGTGAAATTGACATTACATGCAGATGCCAAGGAAAGTTTGTCAGACATTTGGGTCTATTTGAGCCAGCAGAGAGAATTCGCGTCCTGGTAGGTAAAGTCGTTGTAGCAAGAACTTTGGTCTCTTCTAATTCTGATAGTTTTCCAGTTAAAATGATAAATTTGTCAGATAATGACTTTCATCTTGAGGAGGGGGCCATGATATGTGTCTGCAAGAAGGCCACACATATACTTCCAAATGTTCCAGAAGATTATAGAGTATAACAAATAGAATGTCCTTTACCAAAAGTACTGGATGAAATGCTAGTATGAACAAGAGAAAATCTTAAATTGTACCAGGCGAAGGTTGCGTCAGAATTACTGCAGTTAAATATAGATGTCTTTGCCTGTGGATCAAATGACCTTGGAAGGACTAACGTGACCTGCCACCACATTCATACAGGAGATGCCAGGCCCATAGAGCAGCCACCAAGACTACTGATAGTAGCTTCGCATGAGGCAGTTGAGGGAATTCTAAAGGAAATGAAGGATGTAGATGTGATAGAAGCACCAGTTAGTCCATGGCGATCCCCAATAGTTCTTGTTAAAAAGAAAAATGACCCTCTAAGGTTTTTGTGTAGATTATTGCCAGCTTAATTTTGTGACAAAGAAAGATTCTTATCCACTTATAAGCATAGATGACACATTGAACAGCTTAGCAGGTTCGCAATGATTTTATACTTTGGACATGACGAATGGGTACTGGCATTGCGAGGTGACCCTAGAGGTCCAAGAGAAGACTGCATTTTGTAGTCAAGGGACAGGAACCTTGCAGTTCAAAGTTATGCTTTTGCTATCTCCGAACGCCTGATGGAAATTTTTTTGCCTTCAGATATCCGTTAAGATTACCTAGATGCCATTGTTGTGACAGGAAGTACATTTGAAGAGCACATGTCATGCTCAAACTCTGTATTCCAGAAAGTGTCCGCTGCCAACTTGAAACTAGTTCTTGAGAAGTGCCGCCTTTTCCAAAAGAAAATAAATTTCTTGGGACATGTAGTGTCGGCCCCTGGAATAGGAACAGACCATGAGAAGACCAAAGCAATAAGAAATTGGCCGACATCAACTGACAAAACTGAAGTGCGGAGTTTTCTGGGATTATGTTCCTATTGCTGTCGATTTGTTTCTAGATTCGCCACGATCGCCAAACAACTTTATGAACTGACTGAGGCAAAAGTAGATTTCATTGGACCACTAAGTGTGAAGAAGCTTTTAGTAAGCTAAAGAAAATTCTGATATCTTTATCACTCCTGGGTTTCCCGAAAAGTGAGAGAGTATTCAATTTGGACACTGATGCTAATGATGTAGGCATTGTAGCTGTGTTATCTCAGGATCAAGATGGGAATGAAAGACCACTAAAATACTTCAGTAAGGTATTGCTTAAGCCTGAGAGAAATTACTGTGTTACACGCAGGGAGCTACTGACCATGGTGAAGGAAATTTCACACCTCCCCCAGTACCTTTATTACAGACATTTTATTCTAAGAACCAATCATACTTCATTATACTGGCTACTAAATTTTAAGAACCCTGAAGGTCAAATAGCTCGGTAGATACAGCATCTTCAAGAATATGACTTATAAATACAGCACAGATCTGGACGCCTTCACAGTAATGCAGATGCACCGCCTAAGAGGCCATGTGAGCCATTATGTCATCATTGCGAAGACCAGGAAGAAAAGAGTGGTGAATCGCTGAAGGTATGGAGGGCAATAATTCAATGTTCTCTATGTTGTGATGGGATACCCGCCTAGAGTGATGAGGGTATTAGGAAAGGTTAGTTGAATGAACCCACTTTGCTAAAGTGTAAAGGAGCCGGACGTCGTCCAAAATCTAGCCTGAGCGCAGCAGCCAAAGCATACTGGGAACAATGGAATTCCCTCGTACTGAAGAATGGCATACTTTACAGGAACTGGAAAAGTAATTATGGAAAACATACACGGTTACAGTTGGTCCTCCCAGAATGCAGGGTTCCTGAAGTTTTAAAGGAACTGCATAATGCAGCAGCAAGTGAGAACTTTGGTGTTAGAAAGACCCTTAACAGGATTATACTGAGATTCTACTGGCTTCATTGTTGGGTGAATGTTAAGTGATGGTGCCGATTGTGAGACACCTGCACCGCGAGGAAGGGCCCAAGGGACAAGGTCACCTCCAGAAATACAAAGTTGGAGCCCCATTCGAGAGGATGGCAGTAGATATTCTGGGTTCTGGGTCCCTTGCTTGTCACAGGGAGGAGTAATCGGTATCTACTGTTGGCCCAAAATTACTTTACTAAGGGGCCTGAAGTCATTCCCCTTCCGAACCAGGATGCACGTTCTGTGGCTGAGGCACTCATAGAGCATGTTTTCTCGATGCTTGGCGTGCCACTGGAACTCCATTCCGACCAGGAAATAAACCTTAAAGTTGCAGTGTTCCAGGAGGTAGCAAAGATTCTGGGAATGAAAAATACTAGAATTACAGCCTTACACCCTCATTCGGATGAAATGGTCAAGAGGCTTAACCACATTCTTAAGCAGTACCTGTCGATCTTTTTGGCAGACAACCAAAAGATTGGGATTCGAAGGTTCCGTTGTTTCTCCTTGTTTACCGCTCGGAATTTCACGAGTTCACAAGGGTAACACCATCAATGATGCTGTTTGGAAGAACCTAACGACCTCCTGTTTGGCCGACCAACAGCAGATGAAGCTGCAGTGCCTGATTATGCAAACGAATTACATAACATACTAGTTGTTATTCATGATTTCACTCGACAGCACCTCGGAATAAATAGTGACAGGATGAAGACTCGGTATGGTAGAAGAATGTTGGGCGAGGTATTTCAAGGAGGACAACTGGTGGATCATGGTTTTTTATAGCAATAGGCCGTACAACCCCCAGAGGTGAAAAGGATACTACCCGAAGCTACATCAGTTTTTGGAAGGCCCCTACAGGATTCTGAAGAAGATCAAAGATGTGGTCTTTCAGATTTGTCGTCAAAGCTCTCGGGCGAAGCCGAAGGTTGACCACATCGACTGACTGGAACTCTACGAACGTCCGGATGTTGCAGTATCTGTTTGGGATGAAGATACTTGAGGAAGGGGCAGTGTTACGCACTCACTGCTTCGCATCCCTTGCGAGAGCGGAAAAGTGTGGTCACATACTTAACCCAAAAGCGATCGGTAAACACGGAGATCAGCTTACACAATAAATCTTTTACGGCTTGCATACCTGACATTTAGCTGACTGGATTTTCGTGTTTATCTGGAAAAATTTTTGGTGGTTTGCTGCCCTAGTTTCTCTTAGCGTGACTTGGGGGTGCGTTGAAATTTCCAGGTCAAGGCCAGCGAGTATAAAAGTGAGACGGGCCCCCAAGCCGGGAGTTGATGAGTGACTGGAGTTTTACCGATAGACGACGAGCGAGAGAATCGAGCGGTGAGAGAAGCAACCAGCAGGAGGAAAATCTGAGACTGCGAACATCAGAGCAGTGAAGAGCACGACTGCAGGTTGGACTATTGGACTGGATGCGTGAGTGAAAGACATTACAAATGATGGCAACATACATACTGAAGGTGTGTTAATGATGAGTATGAGTTAATTGACTGTAACCAGAGACATTAAGAATGATGTTAATTAGAATTAGAATGGACATTAAATATTGGGCTCACTAAGAAATAAAGAACAATTGTTGAGAAAGATAGATTAATGATTCAATTATTTTATTTTTATTAAGACCTCCATCCATCATGAACTTGGATATGCCCCCCAGGCATTCATGTAACCATATTTGATTCACATATCATGCTCATTTTATGCCACAGTCAATTAAATGTGGACTTCCCAGGAAAATACATTAAATTAATTTTTTTTTTAATTTTTAGGGCTTAAAATTGGTAATTTTTTTATTTTATTAATTTAACGATTCTACAAAATCATTCTCAGGAACCATAGCATCTCGTAAAATCGGGGGTGTGATTTTGCTAATAAAGCAGTTAAATATTTTAATTACAATTTTAACAGAATTTTTGCATATAGGTATTGTGGGACGAGTCTAAATCGACCCAATTTCTATTCATGACCCTTTAGAAATAACGACTCTTCTAAATAACGAACCCCTTCGAAATAACCACTCTCTTATAATATCATGGAATTCAAGAGTAGAATTTAACTTTGATGTAAAAAAACATTACTTGTGCCAATAACGTAACAGTATCCAGTTACTACTTCAATTTAGTTCTGTATGATTCAATCTCTCGGCAACATCAAATCTAATATAACACAAATTATACTGATTAAAATAATTTAAGCACTTTCACAAAAGATAACATTACCTTGCAGCAATTGTCATCTGAATAAATGTATATAAATTTTTTTTTTTCATATATTGTTATTTTTTGGTGAATTATGCACAAGTAAAAACCCATACACTATAAACAGTCATTATATATATGGTTGTGATAATGAAATTTTCACATGCCATGTTACTATTACATTTACCATAAATAGTACAAATACACAAAGTAATTTTTCAATGTAACAAAAATGTGTATTTCCCATTTACTGGGCAGTATAAATGAGTTACGTAAAAAGTGATCCTGTTGACACCATACATTAAATGTATGAAAACTAATTTACATTTTGTTAAAAAAAATTGAATACTGCCTTGCAACAGTGTGTTATATAAAGATACACCACTCTTAAGGATCTAAAATGAGTAGATACCATCAAATTAGAGAAAATTGTCTTAAAATTAATAGATTCCATCAGAGTTTTTTTTTCAAAAAAATTCCAATCTGTTAATCTGCTGCAAGTATGTATTCGGTATATTCTGCAACTGAACACATTTGTGTCCATGCTCAATACTATTCCTTAGCACCTCACAAGAACCTAATATGGATGAAAACTGCTTCCATTAGTTACAAAATTAGTACACTTTCTAGTAGCACTGTTGGAAAAAGGTCATAAAATTCAAAATGGTTCAGGATGATCCACAATGAAGAGGTGTATAGTTGATAATCATTGTAGATCATCTGCCTTATTACTCCATTTCCTTTCAAATAACTCATGAGCTTAGGTTCTTGAATGCATGACACTTAATAAAATCCCTGTTCTTACACCCCCNGGTTTTACAACTATTTTCTTCGGAATCATTTAGTTCTCACACACCATAAATCCCCTTTTTTCTCACACTTTTAATTTTATAACTTTTTCTCTTAACACTTTGCAAGTGTAAAATAGAGGTTTCACTGTTATCAAAATATTTACAGTATATTTTTGTTCGCAAAATCATGTTTTTATGTGTATTTCACAGAACCCTTACTGCCCCACATTTGGGGCGGTAAGGACCACTTCACACATTATTAAAATTATCTAACAATTTTTATTATAATATTTTATTTAAAATTTAAACCCTTAAATTTTAAAAATTAAATAATTAACTAACAATTGAAATAAGAAATATTTGTAATAATTAAATTCAATAATTAAGATTTAAAATTTAATTTTCTAATTTAAATTATAATTGCAATTTCTAAATATAAACTGAAAATAGTTAATTCTAAACTTAACTTTAAATTTAGTAAACGAGGTACTTCACATTTAATTTTGATGATGAAATTAAAAATTTAATATTTACTGCCTATATGTAAGTTTAAAATAATTAATTTGAATTATAAAATTTTATTTTTAAATTATGGAATAAAATGATTTTCATTTTTACTTATTAGACTATAATTTAAAATGTTAAATTTAAAAATTTAAATATTTAATTAGAATGTTTTAATTTATATTATAAGATATTTTTAATTTTATGTAAAGTGGCACTTACCGCTCCCTATTCATTACTAAAATACCTACCAAGTAAAAGTAATTTTTTTTCTTGGACGAACCTCGCTTTGATTAAAATTTTCTAATTTCTTAACTATATATTTTATTTCAGTCATAATTTCAGTACATGTATTACATTTTATTCAAAATAAACTAATTTAGTTTTTTCAGGCCCTAATTAATTTATTAGTTCATTTTTGAAAAAATATAATAAACAATTTATATATCTAAAACCTGAGTCTAAATCATGTGGCAATTGTGGAAAATTATAATTTATCATTCCTGGTTGTTTTCTTTGAAGACTGCAAATTGAACGTAATATATTTTATAATGGAAGATAAACATTTACCCATTATAAGAATTAAAA
Organism: Clitarchus hookeri; assembly: GCA_002778355.1. Classification (NCBI taxonomy): domain Eukaryota; kingdom Metazoa; phylum Arthropoda; class Insecta; order Phasmatodea; family Phasmatidae; genus Clitarchus; species Clitarchus hookeri. Next base: position 205,392 of record NQII01002791.1, read on the forward strand.
GCAGTATTGAAAACNCAAATTGAACGTAATATATTTTATAATGGAAGATAAACATTTACCCATTATAAGAATTAAAAGCAGTATTGAAAACGTAATTATCATTTCTTCCTATAGAAGATAATGCCACTGTAAATCCTTGAATGAGATTCAATCTTTTATAATCAATCTTATATTTTTATAATCCATAATAACTATTTCTCCTGAAGGTCTTTGATAAATATGAAAATTGTTATAGTTTTTTTTTTGGAAGTATGGTAAACAATCTGTTATCAAAAATGGCTTTATTTCAATTGTATCATCTTTTAGAATTGTTATCCAAACATTTATTTAAAAGTATTTAATATTTATTATCGATAATAAGAAAATTATCTATATTTTTGTTTGTACCTAAGTGGGGATGGTTTTCAGGTCGAAGGGCCTGGAAAATTATTTAATGGTTTTTCCATATATACTATGTATATTAACATTATCAATTTTGCACACGTTTTAGAAACTAATACTATTGTACACTGGATACATTATATCATTTGAAACACATTGTGTCATGGACGCCTGAGGGGCGTATCTGAGTTCGCAGGGGTGGAGANCAAATTGAACGTAATATATTTTATAATGGAAGATAAACATTTACCCATTATAAGAATTAAAAGCAGTATTGAAAATGTAATTATCATTTCTTCCTATAGAAGATAATGCCACTGTAAATCCTTGAATGAGATTCAATCTTTTATAATCAATCGTATATTTTTATAATCCATAATAACTATTTCTGCTGAAGGTCTTTGATAAATATGAAAATTGTTATAGTTTTTTTTTTGGAAGTATGGTAAACAATCTGTTAACAAAAATGGCTTTATTTCAATTGTATCATCTTTTAGAATTGTTATCCAAACATTTATTTAAAAGTATTTAATATTTATTATCGATAATAAGAAAATTATGTATATTTTTGTTTGTACCTAAGTGGGGATGGTTTTCAGGTCGAAGGGCCTGGAAAATTATTTAATGGTTTTTTCATATATACTATGTATATTAACATTATCAATTTTGCACACGTTTTAGAAACTAATACTATTGTACATTGGATACATTATATCATTTGAAACACATTGTGTCATGGACGCCTGAGGGGCGTATCTGAGTTCGCAGGGGTGAAGANTGGATACATTATATCATTTGAAACACATTGTGTCATGGACGCCTGAGGGGCGTATCTGAGTTCGCAGGGGTGGAGACCTTAATAAAAATAAAATAACTAAATTTTATTTTTAATTTATTCACACAATTATTGACAGCATTAAATTTTCTGTCTCCACTTTTATGCTTTTTATTTCACAGTGAGCGCAATATTTAATGCTTATCTCAAATCTAAATAACGCCCTTAATGTCTATGTTTGGTTATAGTCAATTAACTCATACTCGTCATTAACACATGTTCAGACCATCTGTTGTCATCATTCGTAATGTCTTTCACTCACCTATCTAGTCCAATAGTCCAGCTTGCAATCGTACTCTTCGCTGCTTTGATGTTCGCAGCCATAGATTTTCCTCCCGCTGGTCACTTCTCTCGCCGTGTGCTTCGCTCGTCCGTCGTCTGTCGCCGAAACTTTAGCCACCTATCCATTCAACAACTCCCGGCCTGGAGGCCCGTCGCACTATTTATACTCTGCTGGCCTTGACCTGGAAGTTCGACGCCCCCCGAGTAATGCCTAGAGAAACTAGGGCAGCAAACTACTAGAAATTTCTTCAGATAAATACCAAAACTCAATAAAAAAAAAAGTGCAGCAGCACGCGCCGCAAAAAGTATTACCGTGTCAGCTCGCTTTTTTGNATACCAAAACTCAATAAAAAAAAAAGTGCAGCAGCACGCGCCGCAAAAAGTATTACCGTGTCAGCTCGCTTTTTTTGTAACAGATACACGTCTCTTGGTTTTATCGCTCACCTGTCATTCGAAGCATTCCATTGACTTGCTGCTGCTATCATATAACTGCTCTGTCGTTCACTTCCACTCGCTCACGCGGGATGCGAAGCAGCGAGCGCGTATGCAGGATGATTATAAAATCATGGGACAAACATTGAAGGGTGGCAGAGTTCACTAAAACAAACAATTATTATATAGGAATATATGGGCGGGAGTGAGGCGTTGAGGCAGAAACACAAAAATAACACATGAAATGTAACACATTGTTTATTTACAACGTCGCCGCTAAATGCCTTTTTACAGCAATGTTAATAATAATTGCTCAAAATTGCTACCACCGACAGTAATGCAAGCTTCATAGCGTCGGTGGAGTGATTGACGAACAGATTCAAATACGCCGGGTATTTCACGCACGCCACCATTGTCAGCTATTCACCCCATATGTAGAGGTCGCCAAGCATGCGTGACTATTGGTGGATGCATTTCCAGCAACTGTTTTAACATTTTCTGTACGGAATCACTTGTTAAGTATGCTGCTAATGAACATTTTATGTTTCCGTTAATGTGTTATGTTTTTTGTGTTTGTGCCTCAACGCGTCACTTCCGCCCATATATTCCTATACAATAATTGTTTGTTTTTGTGAACTCTACCACACCTCAATGTTTGTCCCATGATTTTAGAATCATCCTGTGTATATATAGTATGCCTAAAGAATGACCAGTCTCATGAACCAAAACAATTATCATCTTCAATATACTATGGTTCATTTTTATTTATATTAATTAACTTTTAAAGGTTTTATCATTTATTTTTATAATCGTGTTATTACCAAAAGCAAAATGCAATTTAATAATATTTTTATTCCATTTTGTTGAAATTGAATAAAAATCTGAAAGTTTATCTGTCATACCTCATCTTGGTTTATTTATGTTAATGTTTCTTCATGCTATACAGCAATTATTGTTAAGTTATATCATTATTGATTCCTTTTTAAAGCTTCTGTATATTCTCTTAGATAAATTTTTTATATTTAAAAACCCAAATGTATTTAAATAATTTATAACACAAAAGTTTTGTTTTTAGTATTGTTGTAATTAATATAAAATATTTTATTTACAAAGGAAAACAAGTTATCAACAATCAGAAACCATTGTTATTTATGAAATAATCAGATACATATCAAATAAGCACCAAACGAATTGTTTTCTTTAGTATCGTGACAGTTATAACTCTTTTATCTGGTTTAATTATTAATTTAATTTTTTTTCTATTCATATTGGTTGTAATAAATTCAAAATTTTTATCCCAACACCTCAAAATAATTTCTTTCAATTTATCACTAACAAAATAATTATAAATATATTTTAAATTAGTAACATCTTGTTTGAATATACATAGAATGTTTCATTAATTGTTACTAATTGTTTTGGAACTTTTGAATAAGTTTGAGCTACATAAAACAATCAATATTTTTATTTCTCCCATACTAATTTTGAAGAAATTATTTTTTAAGAAAAAAGTGGAAATAATTCAGTGCATATCTATATATATCTAAAAAAATTAACTTCATAAAAATTATTTTATTTTNAAAAAAATTACTTCATAAAAATTATTTTATTTTTAAAAGTATCACTTTTTTCATAGTGTTAAAATCTTACATTAAACGAACATATTATTTAGATATAAACTCTGGGAACACACATACAATTGATTAAAATTTAACCAACCCTTTTTGTAAACAAAATTAATCATCAAATCAGTTTTCCCACAGTTGCTTGGATCAGCTATTACTGTTCTAACATTACTTGGTAATAATTCATCATTTTATTTATTTTTTATTTTTCTTCATTAATGAAAAATTGACACCCCAAAATATTTTCTTCATTAGTAAAAAATATTTTATATATAAGTGAATAAAGCTTTCAAGTTAACAAGTAATAATTTATAATGAAAGAAAAACTTTGTTATGATATTCTTTTTGGCCCTTCTGTTGCTTTAATTATATTTCATACAACATATTTGACACCAAATATAAATACGTTAATAATAAAATTACAGTTGTTGATGCAAATGAATATTTTTTTTTTCCCAAAGGCCAATACGATATTGATTCATTACAAAACACTATAAATGTAATTAACCATTTAAAACTGATTACATTGTTCTAGAAACAAATAATATAACGAATATTATAAATGTCCAAAGTAAGGATAATATTCAATTTGACAATTAACTGTATAATATTTTAGGTTTTGAAAAAAAAAAACAGAATTATTAAAAATCATATTAGTCCAAAAATACCTATTGTCAAATCTTTCAAAACTATGTTCATTTTAATTGTAGTATGATGAATTAAATCATTTAGAACATGACATTATAGTTCGTTTTGAACCAGAAATAATGCCTGGATTCAGAGATTCGATTTGGAAATAAACTTTTTTATCCATTATTTTATAAAATTAACAAACAAATGTTGATCATATTGTATTTAAAAAAAAGATGTAAATAAAAATGTAATGGATTGTGATGGTGCTGGTAACAAAGCAATCTTGTAATAAAAGATATTTAAATTTGTATATAAAAATTTTTTTTAATGTAAAAGAAATATCACCCGAAATTGTAGGCAAAGTAAAAATTTTAATTTTGTTATATATATATATGTGGAAATGTATTTTAATTTTAATTAAGTATATTTTATGATTGTGTGATCATATTACTATTTTATTTTAATCAACCATACATAATTTTCTACATTTTGAAATAATTCCATTTACAGTTTCTGTTGTTATTTTAATATTCATCAATCAATTCTCATGTAGTTAAAATGTAATTTTTTTTAATATCATGTTTTTAATTTCTTTACAAACATTATTTTCTTTGATATCATTTCTATAAGTATCCTTTTTTTTTATCTCAATCCAACAAACTCTTTCTGGTATTCCTAAATATTCATCTTTAAATAATCCTGGAACTTTTTTATTTGTGTGTGACATCCAATCAAGTGTATAAACAGGTGTATCAAAATATTATTTATAATAATTTTCTATATTTTCATGAACATTTTCCATCACAGTTTCAACAATCAATGAATCTGTATAAGTTTCTAGTAATTTTATTTTATTATTAAATATTTGTTATATTATATTGTAGTAAAAGTTATAAGCGATAAATTTGGATAATTATGAAATAAATCCACCATATATTAGTATATTAAATTATTTGAATTTATTAGTTTTTATAGTAAAACAACATATTAATTAATTATAGTTCTAGTTACATAATATTAATGTTTGTTAAATATTTGAATAGATTTAGTTAACATCATAACACATATATTTATTACATTTTCCATTTGTTTTCCATGAATAACATCATTAATTAATTTATAAAAATCTTTTTCGAAGTCATTATTTGCTTGTCTTTATTATTTTTTTCAATGTATGATTTCAACACAGCTATTTGTTAAATAGAATGTAAAAGTTTACTCATTTTAAAATAATTCTTTGTTTGATCAATTCTTTCATCATTCTATAATCAATCACATAATCTTTTTTCGTAATGAGTGTATTCATTAGTTTTATATGATTTGGTTTTGTTGCAACATTTTTATCAATTAATAATTTTTAATAATAAGATAATTTATCATAACCAGTCAAATAGTATTAAGGCAACCTATAATAATCTTTAAATTTATCATAAATTTTTTTTTTCTGGAATTTCTAAGTCAACAATAACGTACATCCATATTTATCATATAATAAATTTAAAATTAGTTTTTAGTAAACTACATATATTTTATAAATTTTTGTTTTCTTTTGAATTATTAAAATTATTAAAATCACCAAAGGTAATTTTTGACTTAAAACCGTATAAATTGTAACAAACCAAATACATACTGGCGAGTCACCCCAGACCTCCTCGATGGTTGACACTGCTTCCCTATCAGACGTTGGGATGTCAGGCAAGGGTGCATTCACGAGAGGACTGGGTGATGTCTGCTGAGCATAAAAGGGTGGCTGTAACATTGTTCTGACTGGCGGTGGATGTGCCACGGGTGAACTCCCCCAGCTGGCTTCAATCGCAGTCATCGACCCCTTGCTGGGCACCAGGCATTAGTGTGGTTGAAGGCTGTGGTGTGAGAATTGCCGTAAACGCTCGCGGCACTCCGTTGCTCATGGGCTGTACTCCTCTGAAAGGCAGTGACGAAGTCGAAGGCAGGCAGCCCAATACATCTTCTATTTCTTCCGTCGCTCCCCTGTTGGGCGTAGGAACACCGGGCATCGACGAGTCGAAATGCAGAGGTGGTTCCGGTGCTGCTGTTGAAGAAATTGTTCCAGGATAATTAGGACATCGTCTTCCCCTCCCCGATCTCTGTTGGGCCTCTGGACGCAGGGCGTAGAGTGAGTGGCTGACATGTCCTGTGTCACCGCTGATTGCATGTACTGCTATGCAGGCTCGTACTTGCTTAGGCCTTTCTTCTTCGTAGCCCACTTGATCCCTACCCAGCGGCGGACACCCGACTGGGTGTCCAGGCGATAACCGCAGTCGTCGGGGTGACAAGGTCAGGCTGTCATGTAGGGGAAGGAGTATGTGGCTCGTCACCCACTCCATCGCCTGTCATCCTGATGTCATCGCGATGTAGTTTCATGGTGCGCTTGGCACTGAGTTGGACAGAGTAGGTGTTTTCTCCCAGATTGGCAGTAATAGGATAAGACCCACTCCATTTCGCAGCTAGTCCAGCACAAAAGCTCTCTCTGCCTAGGGATAGTGGATGTTCGAGAACACATACATATTCGCTCAGTTGAAGTTCCCTAAGTGGGCGTTGGGTGGTTGGCAACCATGTGAAGGATATACTGTTGTTGTTGTTCACGTACCTGTTGGACCATTTCGGAATGTTTTGCCTGTTTGTCCATGTCATTTTCTGGCTTGTTCGACGGGCATGCTAGCTTTCCAGAGCGAGCTAGATTGCATCCCTATAGGATTTCAACTGATGTTTTTCCTGTAATGGCACCTTGGTTATCCACATTAATAACACAAGGACCCTGCATGAATTGCTCTCACCCTACTGCCTTCAGAAAATTTCGAAGCCACAAGGACTCCTTCACTGCCTCTGACATGGCTGTGTGTTAGGCTTCAACCGTCAAGCACACCACTGTTATGTTTCTTGCTCTGATATATAATTGGACCAGCTAGTAATACAACTAACCTGCTGATTGACTTACGATCGTTACTGTCATTTGTCCAATCAGTATATGCATAACCTGTCACTAGATCCCCTTTCTTCTTGTACACCAGTTTTATATTTAGGGTCCCCTTTAAATACCAGAGTATGTGCTCCACATTTTCCAAATCCACTTTCGTTGCTTCACGGCACATTTGGCTTTGTTTGCAGACTGCGAATGATAATTTCGGACGCTTTCCATTGGCAATGTACAATAGGCTCTCGATTGCTCTTCTGTACGTGGTTTCACAAAATTGCACTTCCTCATCCTGTGTCTGGCCTCTTGTCTCCAAGGGCACCAAGCTTCCCTTGGCACCTTCCATCCGGAAATCTTCGATAACCTTCTCAGCATAATTCTTATGGTTAATCATTATCTTGTCTAAGTTTGGCCTTTCAATGCCTAGGGACAGTAGGTTCGACACTTCACCTAGATCCCTAATGTCTAGTGACATCACCAGTTCTCCTTTAATCTGTTTCAGCTTTGGTTCTGTCCCCACTACTATTATATCATCCACATAGATCCCTATTATCAAGTCCTCATCACAGTAGACACATGGAACCGTAATACAGTATGTGAGTCCAAATCCTTTCATCAGTTTATTCACATACATATTCTAGTCCCTTCTACTTGATGCAAGCTATACATACTTTTTCTTAATACACATACAAATTCTGAAACATTCTTCCTTTCTTCAGTAAATAGTTCTGGTTGTTCCATATACAGAATGATTCTAAAATCATGGGACAAACATTGAGGGGTAGTAGAGCTCACTAAAATAAACAATTATTGTATAGGAATATGTGGACGGGAGTGAGGCGTTGAGGCACAAACACAAAAATAACACATGAAATGAAACACATTGTTTATTTACATCATCGCTGCTAAATGCCTTTTTACAGCAATGTTTATAATAATTGCTCAAAATTGCTACCACCGACAGTAATGCAAGCTTGGTAGCATCGTTGGAGTGATTGGCGAACAGATTCAAATACTCCGGGTATTTCACGCACGCCACCATTGTCAGCCAATCACGCCATATGTAGAGGTCGCCAAGCAGGCGTGACTGTTGGTGGATGCATTTCCAGAAACTGTTTTAACATTTTCTGTACGGAATCACTTGTTAAGTATGCTGCTAATGAACATTTTATGTTTCCGTTAATGTGTTATGTTTTTGTGTTTGTGCCTCAACACATCACTTCCGCCCATATATTCCTATACAATGATTGTTTATTTTAGTGAGCTCTACCACCCCTCAGTGTTTGTCCCATGATTTTAGAATCATCCTGTATACTTCATCCTGTAAGGGGCTGTTGAGGTATGCTGCTGTCAAATCATAATGTTTGGCCTCCCTGTTGTTTTCCACCGCCAATGCAAACAATACCCTAATAGTTTCTTTTTGATCACTGGGCTGTATTTCTTAAAGTGGTCTATCCCTGGGACTTAGCTCTGTGGTACCAATCTTCCCTTGTAACATTCTATATCCCCAAGTGATTGCACTTTATCCTGAAGACCATTTTTTACCCAATTACATTCCTATTTCTGGGTTTTCTTACAATCTGCCAAGTATTAGTATCTGTGATTGTCTTAATTTCTTCCTCCATTGCGAATTTCCACTTGCCAGCATCATTAAATTCCAATGCTTCCACTGCTGTTTTAGGCTCAAACCTTTCTATTAGCACACTTCGCTACGTTACCACAACCACAGGGTTTCACTGGCGCTTGCTTTCTTGTTGATCTCCTTATTCTTTGTGCATGATCACATGATCCTAGTCTCCTAGTTTTACCACTTCTGGTTCGGCATTAACCGGGCCTTATTCATTTTCAACGACATTAGAAATGCTTCCCTGATCAATAGCTTCAGCTGCATCTTCATATATAGGTATATTGTTGTGGATACTTCTTAGAATGTTAACTTCTGTTTCCAATTTCTCCACACCTCAATTGTCTGACACCCTCTCCTTGAAGGGAAATGCGTCCTCAAAAAACACAGTATCCCTGCTGACAGTTACGCTTTCTTTTCTAATGTTCCATAAACTATAGCCCTTCACATTTTCTGGGTTTCCCGGGAGGACACATTTTCGGCTCTGATATCTAATTTTCTTTTCATTGGGGTCGCTGCCCAAACTTGACAGCCAAACACCTTCTATCTCTTGAAATCTTCTAGGGTCAATTCCTTGCCAGTCCATAATTCTAGAGGAATTTTGTTTTGAAATGTCTGAGATGGGCAATGATTTCGAATGACACAGGCTATCACTAACACTTCTGTCCAAAAAGGGCGCAGTAGGCCTGATTCCACCAAAATACACTGTACACTGTCCATTAAAGTTAAATTCAATCTTTCTGTATTTCCATTCTTTTGTGGAGTGTTTGGTATGGTTTTCCTATATTTTATTTACACTTCTCGAGGTGTTTCTGAAATGTTTAATTCGTCTCTTCGCCACCATTGTTCGTCTGTATCATGTTGATTCTTCCCTCATAGAATAGTTCAACTTTGACTTGATACTTAAACCATTCCTCGAATGCATCAATTTTATGTTTTATTATTGCTACTGTTGCATGATTGGAGTAACCATCAATGGAGGTCACATAATACTTTGCTTCTCCTAATGATGGGTGATCAAATGGTCCACCAACATTTGAGTGAATTAACTCAAAGTGTTTTGTGGTTCTGCAGTTTGTCTTCATTGGAAATTTGTTTATATTTTGTCTTCCCCTGAATACACACTTCACAAACCTTGGAATCTTCGCTTGAGTTCTTAACGTCTATTGCTGGTATCTTTGCGATGAAACCTTCGAGACAATGACCTAGTCTTCTATGCCATATGGCGACATCTGCCCTGAATGCTTTCCCATTCCCTTTATTTGCATCCATGTCCTTGGAACAAAATGTTTCTGCAGCATTCAATGTTCTCAATTTTTGCCTGTCAATTATTTTAGCACAGCCTTTCTCACAACAAATAGGTTTCCCTAGTACCTCAATGCAGCTAACTGATATTATGTTGTCTGATAGGTTAGGTACATAAAGCACAGTACTAAACTTGCTACTCCAGCCTCCGCATTTTTCGGACATTTGTAATAACACTGTACCTCGCCCTATTATTTGCAAGGGTACGCCATTTGCAATACCCACTACACCTGACTCTTCGGTCATGTTTTCAGTGAGTTCTGCGTGGGGTGTAATGTGATTAGATGCTCCAGATTCCAGTAACAATTAACTGCTTTTCAAGGTTGGTTGCTTGATACACAGCACTTTATACTCTTCAACTGGCACCCATAACTTGTTTATCTCTCTTGCCTCATCTTCAACTGCCGACCTCTCTCCTCTTCCCTTATTTTTATCCCTGTGCTGTGCACAATTCTTCGCTATATGTCCCTTCTCAGTACAAGCATAACATATCCAAATCCTCTGTATTCTTAGCTGATTATTTCTCCTAGGCATTTGGGTTTGTTTCCTTTTAGTATATATGGGCATAGACATTTCCTTCACCTCAGCATCATGGTTCATTATTTTATCTTCAATTAACAGGCTTGATTTTACAAGCTTGTACTAAATGTTTCTTCGTCTCTTTCTAAACTCTTTACGAATCCCTCATACTTCTCCATTAGTAATCCGATCAAGAAAATGAGTGCTAATACTTGGACTATNGACATTTCCTTCACCTCAGCATCATGGTTCATTATTTTATCTTCAATTAACAGGCTTGATTTTACAAGCTTGTACTTAATGTTTCTTCGTCTCTTTCTAAACTCTTTACGAATCCCTCATACTTCTCCATTAGTAATCCGATCAAGAAAATGAGTGCTAATACTTGGACTATGAACACAATTCCGGACTTACGAACCTTAAAGTTCATATCTTGAATTTTCAACATGTACTCCTGAATACTCATGTCAGCAATTTTCCAGACATTCATCAATTCTCTTGCAAACATGATTTGATGTAAAATACCATACCTTGGGTGGATTTATTCTAACGCCAGCCATACTTCCTTCGCTCTTGTGCACTAACCTATATCATCGAGATAGTCATCACTCACAATCAGTAGTACGAAGGATACTGCATTCACATTAGCATCATTCTGTTTTGTCGTAAATATTTCTTCTTCACCATAGCCAGGTTGAATTGCTTACCAACACACTTTTTGTTTTAATACTGCCCTTGCGCTAGCACACCAAGCAAAATAATTATCACCATTTAGTTTAGGTATTCTCAACTCATTACTAATGCTGGAAGCCATTTTTAAGTGTACTTGACTCTCTGCAACACCTATAACTTCCTTGCTGTAAATTCACACCACAATCGTAACTCATCCCCATTAACGTCCTGAACCCATAACCTCTTGAAACAGGTTACCAGGGCATAGTAATTATAGAACTTAGTTTATTCGGAACATTTACAATTTCGAATACCTCACACACAGCATATATTCACTTCGTACTACATATATACTCTCTACACAAGATACATGTAAAACGCATAACAAGCTCTCGTTAAAACTATCCCAACATGGCACACAGCTATTACCAAAGATACATATCCAACACAAAACCTAACATTACTTATACACTTGTAAAGTGAAACATAAAAACATCGATCCAACACGATACTAGATTACGAATCGTTAGCCTTCATCTACTAGTAGAAATAGGACAGCTCCTAACACTTCCTGACTTGCGTTAGTTTGCAAGTACAGATGTCTTGTGGGGTCTAAGCGAGAGAGAGAGGCTGACACTGATAGAATTGGCGCTTATTTTCTGCAAATGCCTGGTCAGCTTCTGGGATCCACTGGTACCTGACTTGTGTTGACAAGAGTGATGTGAGCGGCACTGTGATGATAGCGAACCCTTGAATGTATTGGCGGAGCCAATTTATAAGTCCGAAAAATTTACACAGTTGTTTGCGTGTTTTTGGGGGGTCCCACTCGCGAATGAGTCGTAGATATTCTGCACTAGGATGATTTCCAGTTTCGTCTTTGACGTGTCCCAAGTTATTTTATTCTGTCTTACCATTGTGTCACCTGTGATTTGCACAGGTGAGGCCTGCGATTGCAAAACATTTCAGCAATAATGCTAAGTGTTCCAGGAGTTCCCTCTAGCTGTCTGACCAAACCACTACATTATCTAGATAGGCGGTGACAAACTTGCCAATATAGCCGCCCAGTACATGTACCACCATGGCTTGAAAAGTAGCTGGTACACACGTAAGACCAAAAGACATAGCACAAAATTGATACCTCCTGCCATCTGGCATGACGGAGGTAGTTTTATGGCGGTTGTTATGTGCGACTGGGATTTGCAAGTAGCCAGAACTGAGGTCAAAGGAAGACATAATGTTTTCTGAAACGAGCAAACTGAGGGCACTGTTTACGTTTATAACCAGAGGAGCTTAACTTTTGGTAATCAAGTTTACTGGAAGAAAATCCACATAAAACCTCCACATTCCATCTTTTTTAGGGATCAAGGTTATGGCTGAGTTATAGTTACTCTTAGAGGGCTCAATAACATTATCACCTAACATCTCACTCACCTGGGTGTCGATGATGTTGCGGTGGTATGCTGTGTTGTCTCTGGGCGGCACATTCAGTGGTTCCTCAGGACTCGTGTAGGTATAGGGTACTCGGCAATGCTGGTGCGATGGAGCGAGTCCCCACACGTAAACACATCACTTCGTTCTTATAAGATGTTTTGCACAGCACTTTGAAATTTCACGGGGTCGGCATGGTCGAATTCACGGAGTTTTATAGTGTCCAGAACTGTAGGGTGATGCTAACCTAGGTGGTAAACTGTTTTCGTAGCGTCTTGACGAAATAAATGCGGTCACGGGAAAACTCATTGACAGCTTTTCGATCAATAAGTCATGGCACTAGAATTGCCAGAATGCTGGTGTTCCTGGTGGAAATTGTTTTAACAAACTGCTACCANGATCAATAAGTCATGGCACTAGAATTGCCAGAATGCTGGTGTTCCTGGTGGAAATTGTTTTAACAAACTGCTACCACATCATTTGGTACTCGGTAACAGACTTTTACCACAGGTGTGCATCACTGGTGAGCTTTATTCCCACTACACATGGTACTCCTCGGGTGGGACACTGTACCATTGCAGTAGTTGCATGCATTCCTCCACGAATGATCGAGTATCATTCGAGCCCGATCCACAGAAATTCGGGAGTGTTTGAAATCTTGCTGGAAAAACTGCTGGTGTTAGGTGAGAAAGTTGAACAGTTCGCGGGACGAACTGTGAGGATGCTGCATCATGATGTGGCAGCATTAGCTGACGTACACTAGATGTTGGTGGTGGTAAGGTTACAGAATATCCTTGAACGTTTGGAAATTTTACTTCACAGCTCATTCCTACCTGTGATTGGTCGGTTATGGACGAGTCACACTGGGTGTGTTGTTCATATAAGCAGTTCCAGCACAGAAATTGAGCTTTGTGAAATTTTGACCACTCGACGGCAGTCATGCAGGCCACCTGCAATGTCCAAAGTGGAGTGTCTGCAGTTCGGAAAATCGCACATGTCCGCAGTGGCACAGGTTTATGTAGCGGTGTAGTCTGCTGGCATTGTGAGGTTGACACAAGGCAGTCCTTGGGTATTACTACACCAAGTACATATGAACTGTCTGGTGCGCGCACTAATGCGTTCTGCAATACTAAGAGTGTTTATGAGGTAGTCCCTCGGGGAAGTACGTACAGGACACCAGGTCACGCCCTGGTCCCTTGCACTGGCATCGGTTACACAGGATCTTGTACGTGTGATGAGCTAGCAAGCCAAGTAGTAATGGTGGTGAAATTATGTATGTTGAAATAGGAAGGCAAAGGCAAATGCTTGCTGATAGACCGTATATTATGAAGGGGTCATTGTCCCTTGCTTTACAGCATTTAACACGATGGTCCGCAAGCCAACAATCTGTTCCGAAAACCGGCCATGTGCGCAGGTGCAANTTGCTTTACAGCATTTAACACGATGGTCCGCAAGCCAACAATCTGTTCCGAAAACCGGCCATGTGCGCAGGTGCAAGGGTGGTGTTGCACGGAATATGTTCGTAGGAACTATGCCCTCCCACTCGCGTGGGTGTCCCATGCACGTAGACAGCTGTTTCGGGGGTTGTTGTGGCAGCAGCAGGTGCACGGGTGAGGCGTGCATACTTTCCCTCACCTACAGTGGGTAGTGTGGCTCACCGGAGGGGTGCGTNTTGCTTTACAGCATTTAACACAATGGTCCGCAAGCCAACAATCTGTTCCGAAAACCGGCCATGTGCGCAGGTGCACGGGTGGTGTTGCACGGAATATGTTCGTAGGAACTATGCCCTCCCACTCGCGTGGGTGTCCCATGCACGTAGACAGCTGTTTCGGGGGTTGTTGTCGCAGCAGGTGCACGGGTGAGGCGTGCATACTTTCCCTCACCTACAGTGGGTAGTGTGGCTCACCGGAGGGGTGCGTAGGGGCAGTGGGGTTTTGGTGGTGTGTGAACAAATTAATTCAATTCCACCATATAATGTGTGTGTGTTTATTAATGGATATTATATTCAAAGTGACAGACTAGACTAGTGAAACAGAGGACACTCTAGGTATTCGTAAAGGAACAAAACAGAATCCAGCATGACATGCTAAAAAAAAATAGTAGACCTCACACAACAAAAACACATCATGTAAGTTGTGGCAAAAAAAATAAGAAGCTGGTCATCAGGGCTTGTTATGGACATAACAACTTGTTTCACACAAAGACATCTAACTGCTGCTTTTGGTAGTCGCTTCAATTTTTTTTATATGAATGAGACAGAAGAACACAGTTACTTACCAGGATACTTGATAATAAGGGATTGATTGTATTTAGATTTAAACAAAATTAGTGCCAAAGAATCAACTGGGCATAATTATGTAAATACAACTTCCATACATAAAANTGAACAAATTAATTCAATTCCACCATATAATGTGTGTGTGTTTATTAATGGATATTATATTCAAAGTGACAGACTGGACTAGTGAAACAGAGGACACTCTAGGTATTCGTAAAGGAACAAAACAGAATCCAGCATGACATTCTAAAAAAAAATAGTAGACCTCACACAACAAAAACACATCATGTAAGTTGTGGCAAAAAAAAAATAAGAAGCTTGTCATCAGGGCTTGTTATGGACATAAAAACTTGTTTCACACAAAGACATCTAACTGCTGCTTTTGGTAGTCGCTTCAATTTTTTTTATATGAATGAGACAGAAGAACACAGTTACTTACCAGGATACTTGATAATAAGGGATTGATTTTATTTAGATTTAAACAAAATTAGTGCCAAAGAATCAACTGGGCATAATTATGTAAATACAACTTCCATACATAAAACTGTGCCATCTCTTAATTTTATCATGTCAATCGTAGTGTAGAGTGACACACAACACATCCACTCACTGTGATGTTGTAGAACATTCTGCCTGTGCATTCGAAAATCCGGGGGGCCTTAAGCGCAACGTCTTTTTAAACATCACATGACAAATTTATGTACACGGTACATCATGCAAGCAAGCGTTCCAAGTCTAATGAAATTTAAAAAAACATAAAAAAACAAGTTTTGCTCAAACACAATTCATCGCAGGCCTAAATAAAATTAAATGCTGAGCATGTGACACTCGGTCGAACCTCAACGACTATAATTAAAAAAATAACAAAATAATGAAAATAAAATAATTTGCATTAACCATACAGAAAACTATAAAATAAATAAATAATAATATTATATTCCTTCCATCCTCATTTTCAAAGTCAGAAAAAAGCCTGTATTCAAAATCATAGTACCATTATACTCTCTAGCTTGAATGCAAAACTTACCTGAGTCACACAATTACAAATCACATTCCAAAACATAAACAAACATGAAATAAATACTTAAAATAATAAAATTACACTGTCTACAGATGTGATATATTGTAGATGCCCACCCAAGGGCAGAATAATATTGATACCAAGACAAAATTATGACGGCCTTAACCTAAACAAACAAAACATAACATACATTTACACAATATATAAATCACGAGAACTAACATAACAATACACATCACATCCTGAATTTTAATATCAAGTGTTAAAATTGTATTTTGTGTACCTGTAAAAGAGATATTTATTCATGGACAGATGCATTTCTCATTCAAAACAAACATTTATCTTCAGATATTTCATACTTCCAATATTTCATCAACCTGAAAAAATAGAAACATATGTATTCTCTTTCAAAGAAGTAATAATGAACCCTTGTCAATAAATTCTTTATTTGAACCATGAAAATACTCCTTCGTTTCTGAAAATACACAAACAAAGCATCATTTTCAAACATTCATTTTGTTACCTTAGTATGTTGGTACCACAGATGCCACTTGATACAAAGCGTCTTGTTGATTTCCGGCAACAGTTATTTTTTACTGCGACATGTTTCTTTTTCCGCCAGTGCCGGTAGTAACTTACAAAACAGTAATGATGACTGTCGGATCGGTTGAACTTGCTGCTGTGTTTCTGGAACTTCCTAAATTGGAATATTCGCCATGGGATCACCATACATCGTGAATATCTCGCCTAATCTAAGATATTGCTATGTATCTTTATGCCACGTCTGGGATACACTACATTTTAATCTTTGCCATGGTGTTGCTACACTGTGCATCGCAATATGACTGTTTATTTGATAGTGTCAGTTTCACTGTTCATACAACACAATTATTTACCATAGGTATAATCACAATTGTGTCCATGGAAATTTACTTAAAAATTATATGTTCAACGTGGCTTCATACACGAAAACTTTATTGATACACAAACATCATCCATGTTTTGTTTAACTAAATTAAAGTGACTTTGATCACGAGGTTTACCTCTACCATCTCCACAAATTCGGTATACCATTAATAAATGTGTTTTTTTTNAAAGTGACTTTGATCACGAGGTTTACCTCTACCATCTCCACAAATTCGGTATACCATTAATAAATGTGTTTTTTTTTATGGTTCATACATATGGTATTGTTATCACATAAAGATAATTGTGTTTTATTCCCTTTGAAATCAACACTTCGTATTTACTCAGGCAATATTAAATCGTTCATATTTGTCATGCTAAANAAGTGACTTTGATCACGAGGTTTACCTCTACCATCTCCACAAATTCGGTATACCATTAATAAATGTGTTTTTTTTATGGTTCATACATATGGTATTGTTATCACATAAAGATAATAGTGTTTTATTCCCTTTGAAATCAACACTTCGTATTTACTCAGGCAATATTAAATCGTTCATATTTGTCATGCTAAANGTGTTTTATTCCCTTTGAAATCAACACTTCGTATTTACTCAGGCAATATTAAATCGTTCATATTTGTCATGCTAAACTATACTTAATGCACGCATCATTAATTTGTTTGCATTGTTGACTTGTAAACATATACACTACAAATAGTTTCTTTCACTCCATATTATTATTCTTATATACCTTCAAGACAAAGTGTTTGTGTCAAATGGTGAAAGAAGGGGGAAAAATCAGAAAATAGTGTAAAGCAGAGTCAACAGTGCAGTGCATAAAGTATCAGTGTTTATCCTTCAAATAACATAATTGGATTACCCATACTAAGGTATGTAAAAATGGATACACTCATTAGGTTTAATGCATGCATGTTTGCTAAAGTCTGAAGAGAGTAATGAATTCATACACCACTTAAATAAACACACTCTTCAACCAGGATAACTTGGTATAGTCCATCTCATATATGAAGGCCACATTCTTGACAGTTGACGATCGCTGCACTAATGTTTACTTTTCGTTTATGTATCCATTCGCCATCAACTGGTGCGTCAAGTGAAGGATTTGATGCGACGAGTCAGTGCTTCCAGGAGGTGCTGCTTCATGCGGCAATTGGTGAACTACTTGGGTGGCGTGGCAGGTGGCGAGAGAGGCCTCGAAACGGAGTTTGGAGGGCGTATGTAGGGTCGTTCGTAAACGCTGTACACAAAATATATGTTACTTTAAAAATTATGCAGAGCTCGCGAAAAATAAAACTATTAGTATCTGTTCGTAAAAGTATTCTACGAACGCTTTTCGAGCTGGTAATACTTCGCAAAGGATCCAATAGATGGCGTGTACAACAGGTAAGAGTGGTTCTGGAGCTGCTTAATTTAGTCAATATATAGCGTCTTATCAAGTTGACTGTTGTTCTATTACTGGCTGGGAACGAAATTTATTTGAAATATATTTCGTCACATTATTAGAGAAAATAATTCAACAATATTATGCAATATTTCTGTATGCTTTTGGAATCAATATCAAGCACGTAATGAAAGCAGGGTTGGAGAGGGGCGATTAAGATGTGAAAAAATGATTTGAAATTGCGTTTGTGCCTTTAAATTTTAACACTTATACATTTATACTTTAGCACGAAGTTTAGTTTCAAATATTTAACCACTGTTTTATGATCACGTAAAATAAAATGTATTAATTAACCTAGGAACTTTTTTTTATCGTGCTTATTTTCGGCTGGTCTAATGTGCGTTTGCAATGCACTCAGAATAGCAAACGTATAATTAACTTTTGTTCGTTCGTGCATCAGCTGATACAGGATTTTGTAAATTGCACTTTATTGGTTTTGAATACGTCAAGTGCCACTCGCTGACGGTCAGAATCTGGCCCAACGTATATGAAATGAAGCATATGAGTAGTCTAAACCTTTATAGGGATATATCATATTACTCAAATATGTCAAGAATATCAGGTAAATAGACTTTCAAAACAAATAAATACATAAAATACAACTTNTACAGGATTTTGTAAATTGCACTTTATTGGTTTTGAATACGTCAAGTGCCACTCGCTGACGGTCAGAATCTGGCCAACGTATATGAAATGAAACATATGAGTAGTCTAAACCTTTATAGGGATGTATCATATTACTCAAATATGTCAAGAATATCAGGTAAATAGACTTTCAAAACAAATAAATACATAAAATACAACTTNTATCATATTACTCAAATATGTCAAGAATATCAGGTAAATAGACTTTCAAAACAAATAAATACATAAAATACAACTTCACAATAAAATAAATATATATTGCGATAACCCTAAACAAAATTCTTTAACAGTCGAACTCGCAGACTCTCTGAGAACAATCTTCTGCATTATTCATGGTGAACAACGCACGCTAGAACTTAATTCTTGATGCAGGCTGGTCTCTTAATACACTTATATACTTCAACGGCTGGGTGCAACAGTATAACAATACACATTTCGTGCGGGTTGAGCATAAAACTTCCGATACTTCAGTCATGTACACTTGATAATTATAATTGTAATAATAAACACATAAGCAACCCATAGGCATCGTTGTACACAAAAATACTAACAGCTCAGTTAGATCTGTATTGACTTATAGCTCAATTCCATGTTCTTGCCCTCGTGATAAAACTTCCCACGTTTGCCTAAGATGTCATTCCTCCATGAAATTAAACTGAGTTAGGTTCACCAATTTATATTACAGGTTTATAATAGGGTTTCGAAGAATTTATTTTATAACTCCCAATGTGTTTTCTTGTAGTCTGGTGATATAATACACAATTCCCTAAAATTCTTGATGTAACTTCGAAAGGACCTTAAAATAAAATACATATTGTTTTCGTGACATTGTCAATCAGTACTGACAGGGTTAGTTCTTACTAGCACCAAGTATCCAAGTTTAACATCATTAACTTTAGAAATTTTCATATTCTTCCTCCTCTCTGCAGCCATACATAAATGGGCTTTAACAAATTTCAGCATATCTTCATGCACTTCTTGTTTTCACACTGTTGTCTATCACTTCAGGTAATATTAGTAGGTTTTTCAACTCCTGTGGTTCCGAACATTCACAAGTTATTACTTCGTAGGGGGTGTAACCAGTGCTGGAGTGTATTGTATGATTCATTACCACCCACATTAAACTATTGCAATTTAGAATTTCTAAACACTGGTTGTTATATTGACATTTTCAGCTTCTTGTTTTGATACTGGTAATGCCTCCATACTGTTACACACCCCTTGGACCAACGCTCAGATACTTTCGTTGACCCCTTCTAGTTTAACTTAACTTTCGGTGTTGCCCATGTTCTGTGTATTAACTGCAGGTTAGAATTCTCCATTTAAAAACTAGGAGCAATAGGATCAAACTGTTGCTGTCCATCCTGTGTATTGGTAGTGGTTGCATATTCGGTGGTGGAATGTGTACAAGGAATTGGAACTGTACTGCAGGGTATTGTAGCTGTGCTGCATTACCCTATATTGAATATTGACCTTGTGATTGGTTGTTTACTTGCTGTTGCCTGTAGCCATCTCTCAATTGTCGATCATTACTATAGTGGCTACTACCAGGATAATTTTGTCTCGTGTGGCTAAAACTTTGGTTGAATGGTGGGGGTGGACCAGGATTAGAATACATGCCCATCGTCCCCGTCCATTGTGGGTAGCAAGCATGAATGAGTCACCAGGCTTTTTAGCACCTTTGATTGGGATGCATATAAACAACCAATACCATTCAACAACTTCTTTGTCTACCATCACTAACAATATTTTTAACACCTTTTGATCAAAAAGAACATTATTATTTAATGTAACTTCATCACCCAGGAGGAGCGCCTTTCCATCTCCTGCAGACCCAAAGCTCCAGGAGTGTAAATTCACATTTTAGTTCGGCGACCAAAAGCTCATTTTCCTGAGTCAGCCTTAGACAAGCTTAGTGCATCGGGTCCGTTTCATAACATGTGAGCATCATCAGCATGGTTTCTATTTGTCAGAATGTCAATAAATGACTTCAATCCCCAAGTCAGAATTTCGATTTGCAGGCCTTGCCTCTTAAAGGTACTTAGGGAGGTGGACCCATCAACAAGTCATTTCCAGGATTTTTAATTTTTTTCAGTGTAATATGTACTTTTGCCAGTGCTTTATAGATGTGTGGAGTGGCCTTACATCTCCGCATTTAGCTAACTTCAGACCAGCATAACTGTCCACCTCACAATGGGCTTTGCTGCGGTACCGGGCCGACCACGATATCCCACTGCTAGTGGCCTATCGCACAATAAATAATTCTTCATCAATTGAGACGCAGAGAATCGGGATAACAGCCTAGCCACCTGGGTGACTCGGCCACGATCCACAACAGCAGAGTAGCCAGTAAGAAATCAACAGGACGTCTCTGGTGAGTGTTTCCCACCAGAACTTTGCACTAGTAACTGTCCGTCTACGACGTCTCTACCATTCTCCAACCCCGACCTCACATCAACCCTTATAACATTGGTTGATATTCTAAGCACACTGCTTAAGGTTTCTGTTAAGTCAATCGTAAACCCCCCTTTTTATCTAATATTTCATAACTTTTCAACTATTAGAAAGTCCATAGTATGGTACATTGATATGCTTACAATTTCTTAATGTTTTACTAGTTAATATCTTACTAATAAATATAACTTTTTAAAATACATCTTCTTAAAAGGGGTTTCCTGTAATCAAGAGTAGGCTTGTTATTAAAAAAAATAACAAAAACATACAGTTACTGTGGCCTTCCTTTACTCGCCGATTTCATTGGCCAGTAATTTCAGTTATGTTAGCTATTGTTCCGGTACTACTGACGACCACTGATGATCACTGACACTCGTTTCCACATGCCGCCGGGCAGAACCTTGCGCGAGGCTATATTGATTACTGAAAAAATTGAGTTTACTAATGCTGCAGAGGTTATACAGTGTCAATGAAACACGATTTTGGCATGCGATTCCAGTTTTCGTAGCTTCTCAGAGATACTTAAAATGTAAATATGGCAGGATAATTAAATGCAAAATAGTCCTTACTGAAATTCCGAACAAAAGCAGTACAAAAATAAACTCAAACAGAGTTATATGATGTTAAAAATTTCCTTTCTTTAGACAAACAATTATGAATAATTGTTTTATATCCATTATAATTCTTTTAACTCAAGAGAGTAATAAGATACTTCTTAAATTCATAATTTAGTTCTTATTATTTAATTTTAATGAATACAAATGCCAAACATTCCAAACTTACGAACCATGAGTGATTTCAGTGATCATCACAGTAACGGAAGTTGATCTTAATTTTAGGTATTCAACTATTTTATGGTACAATCATTGAAGTTTCTTGACAATGTGTACTCCTTTACTGATAAAACGCAATATTTTTTTCTATTTCAATTTGTTTCATGTCTTGATGTTTGGTTTTATTGGGTGTATTAACATTAATTTCGGCGTTGCTTTGGTTTTATCGTTATTCACCATATCTTATTTTTAACAAAAAGAAGAAAACCCTGAAATATACCAAAACAAATCTGATATAGGCGTGCTACAAAATATGTACTTAAACAAGAGTATATTTAACATACTGCTGTTCTTTTTAAAGAGTTCTTTCAAGCTACGATAGAATGGGAGACATTTTTAGCACAACTACAGGAAAGGATTATTGGTATGTTAAGAAATTTGGTTCAATGATTCAAATATTAAACTATATGAATTAGTACATCGTCACCATTAAAATACAGTGTTTGGCAATATGTTAAAAATGAATTTTTTATAGGTAATTGTAATGTTTTCAAGAATTGTTCATGTCTACAAGACTTGAAATCAAACATTTGTGTTAGTGAATAAGCATATCACTTATGTTTACAATAATTAATAATACAACTTTTCCTGTTTTCAGGTGAAAATTCTACAAGATAATTGGGGTACATGCCAAAATTTGACCACAGAAATTTTCAAAAACTGGAATAACGAAACACATTTGACATCGCAGGTAACACTGTAATACTGATAATCGACTGTACTAAAAATACCTGCAGTGATTACTATATTGTGGCTACACAGTCGCAGACAATAATGCAAAATAGCATACAAATTCATTGTCTGTTAATTTTGAAGTGATGATGCGGATGACACCAGTTTTGCTTTTAATGGGTACAGTTTTGCAACTACTGTATGTGTTATTGCAGTCTACGACTGCACCTCTGAGGCAATTAGCAGCATAACTTCAGTCAACAACTACAACTTTCACATGTAGGATAATACTACTTTTAAAAAATGTTTTCTTAAATAAGTTTTGTAAATGTGACTAAAATATGACAGTAATGCCGTAAGTACTACACAAAAATTGCAAATAAAATGTTTTTGAAACATTTATGCAATGTTTCAAAAACATATCATAGTAATGTATTTAAGATACAATCAAAATATTTTGTATTAATTTTATATGGTTGATTCCTTAATACAATATTTCTTAAATATTGGTAATTTTTAAAGTATTGGTTATGTTTTTAAATATATTCGTTATTTTTTATAATGCTTTGAACTATTGCCCACGAGTTATTTGTGAAAATGGAAGCAACCAAATTGCCAAATCTCACTACTCTATTTGAAATAAACTGCACCAGACACCCCCAAACTATACTACTCATGCTTTCATATCAGTAGTTAAATTGATTCTAACCCAACCGTAAATAATTCACAATTGAACCATATTTTTAATATAGTGTGTAATTAACAATAAATCCCTATTTGCAAATAACATTACTAAAATCAAGGTCAACGACAAATTTGTAAAGATATAAACTATTTACAATAAACCATGATGAGAAAATGTTTCCGGAACAAATAGTGTGGTTTACATAAGCATCTCCAGCATTAACTATTTGTCAGCTACATNGGTCAGCTACATTAGCAAAGAAAAAAAAATTGGTTGTCTGTAAAGTCGGTTTACTGACGATAGTTGAACGTGACAACGTCTTAAGAAAATACTNTGTCAGCTACATTAGCAAAGAAAAATAACTGGTGTCTACACATTCTATTCCTGCGACTTTGATTCTCAGCTAACTTATCAATAGTTATTTTCCTTACCAAATATTTACAACAGATACCAAAAGAAAAATTTTGTTGGTTTATATGTCCTAGCTGTTGGTTTATGCTGTAACTTCTGTTGTATATACATATTATGGGGTTTGGCCTCTTTCCTGCAGATTCTGTTGGGTTGCAGTCTGTTGATTTTTATTGTAGTGTAATGCTGCTTCCTATTACACTAATCTGTTGGGCTTTGTTGTATTCGAGTTGTTCNTGGTGTCTACACATTCTATTCCTGCGACTTTGATTCTCAGCTAACTTAAAAATAGTTATTTTCCTTACCAAATATTTACAACAGATACCAAAAGAAAATTTTTGTTGGTTTATATGTCCTAGCTGTTGGTTTATGCTGTAACTTCTGTTGTATATACATATTATGGGGTTTGGCCNTTTTGTTGGTTTATATGTCCTAGCTGTTGGTTTATGCTGTAACTTCTGTTGTATATACATATTATGGGGTTTGGCCTCTTTCCTGCAGATTCTGTTGGGTTGCAGTCTGTTGATTTTTATTGTAGTGTAATGCTGCTTCCTATTACACTAATCTGTTGGGCTTTGTTGTATTCGAGTTGTTCACATTGGTTTTTGCTGTCTTTTACTTATTTCTGTTATATTGCGTATGTTGACTTCTGTTGTATTCTAGTGATTTTCATTGGTTTATGTTGTGTTTTGTTTTTGTATTCTACAGGTGGTATATGACCACTATCCCGAATGGGGGTGTAGGGTTGCCTTGCTCGATGGCTTCAAAAACCAAGATATATTGCTTTCACTTTGATTTTGCGCTATGAATCGGTGACATAATATGCGCGATTTTTACTAACACACGGAGCACACTCGCACTTACATATAACACACGCTGGGACAGTTATGTCCCCCTCGTTGTATTCATTTCCACGTCGGTGTTCTTACTGGGGATACTTGTTGACATAGTCAACCAGCCCGAGTTATCATGGCCTCAAAATGTACCTCTTGAGGGCATGAAGGTGGACGGCGGGATGTACTCCCAACATGGCGTGCCAGCTATATCGGAAGGGCGACCGCCTGCTTGTTTAGAGTGTGGCGAGTCCCCAGTAGATGGGACACCGTGGCTGCCATGGGAAGGAGGGACGCAGCATACGTCAGCTTAGAAAACTTAAATTTTGTGCTAATATAAACCAGGTAACCAATGCATATTTTTTAATATATGCACTGTCATCACACCTCTTATTCATTCATCTCAGACCAAAACTGACCCATTAACAGCATGAGTCATGCAGTTACAGAACATTCCACGCCTCGCACAATCGATGTGCCTGACCAACTTGCTATATAATGAGGCGACTGCCGTGACACTCGAAAATGGCAGAAACGACTAGCATAAACTTACCTTCTGTTGTGAACACGTGAAGTGCAACATAATAGGAAGTGTTTGAAATTTATATAACGGCAAATAAGTTCTAAGTGCGATTATATTCAATGATACATAAGTGTGTCCAGGTATTGGTTATTTACGTCCAACTCATAAGTGTAGTGAAGCAAGAACAGTGTGTTCACTTATGTAATTACACAATTCGCAGAATTTTCGTGGGCAACATATGTATAAAGAGGCAAGTTAATATTTTTAATTTTCATTGAATTGTCTGCGTTGATGAGATAATGAATTGGTGCTGGTAGTACTGGCTGTTACATTAAGCACTCCACTGTCCCATGTACTGAGTAAACCAGATGTTTAATACATATTGTTTTACATAATTCGGTGCCAAGGTGTATGTATTTTTTTTTTTTTTAGTATTTTAAGTTAGCACAGTTTACTTTACTTACTGCTACTTAATTTTAGTTGCAACTGCCTCGCACTTATAGAAAAGCATTTCTCACGATGCTTCGGCAATCAAGTGTTCTTTGTACTCCAAATTTAAAATTTAAATTTTTTCCAGTTTTTTTTTTTTTTCCAAGTGTTAGAATGTTTGACCATTCACGGCTCACGTTACTGGTACCTGTTGTCAGCCACACCAGCCATATTCACAATATGTATAGTAAGTTCAAGTGAGAAAATAATCTTCTCACAGCTTTGATGGAGGGAAGGTAGGAGAAAGCTCTCCCGAATCCTCGCCACTGGAAGGAGGGAAACTGTAATGATTAGCGAAATGAAACACTGCGTATCGCGATTCAATGGCGACTAAACGACCATAGCTTTATTACTAATGATATAGAGAAAACAATACGATGACATAGAGATAAAAATAGGTGGCGCTAGTTGTTACAGTTTTGATACAAATCATAACACCCCCACTTAGCAAAATATTACACACTTTCAATTCCCAAAAGTTTTATAAATCTATAATGTTTTACTGAATTTAAACTCTTGGTTAGCATATCTGCTGGCATGTCAACTGTTGGCAAATATTGAATATGCACAATTTTATCTGATATCATGTTTCTGCAAAATTTGGTATCTGACATCAATGTGCTTGGTTTTATTGTGAAAAATAGGATTTGCCGACAACTTCTGTGCACTCTGATTATCATTACATATAGTGATTGTATACATTTTCTCTGTAATCTCATATTGCAAGTTTCTAAGATATATTGCCTCTTTACAAGCTTTTGAAATTGCTATATATTCAGCTTCTGTGCTAGATAATGCTATTGACTTCTGTTTTTTACATTCCCAAGAGATGACAAAACCTGATAACATAAAACAATAACCTGTATATGACTTTCTGTCCATAGTATCATTAGCCCAGTCGGCATCAACAAAACCTTTAACATCACAATCTTTATTCTTACTATATTTTAAACCAAAAATTCTTGTATGTTTTAAATATTTAAGTATCCTCTTTACATATGACCAATGCTCTTCACCATGACAATTATTGAACTGACTCAAATATCCTACTGCATAAGCAATATCTGGTCTTGTAAGTACTGCCAGATACATCAAACTACCTATAAGTTGTTGATATGGATTCTGGTTTTGAGCATTTTCACATTTAGTAACATTCAATTTAGCCTCCATAGGAGTCTTAACAATTTTACAATCAACCATATCAAACTTGTGCAAAAGTTGATCGATATAATTTTCTTGGCTTAAAGTAATTACATTATTACTCTTATCAATTTTAACATCCATACCTATACAACGCTTTACTTGTCCCAAATCTTTTATTTTAAAGTGACAATTCAATATTT
>NQII01002791.1:233795-286051 GCA_002778355.1 Clitarchus hookeri
ACACACACGATACGCACAATTAATAGTCTCCTTCAGCGAATATAATTATACTCAGTACTTATCATACCGTACAAACTATAGCGAGATTATTATTCAATTGTTTACTGGGCCCATAACCTGTAATGATTAGCGAAATGAAACACTGTGTATCGCGATTCAATGGCTACTGAACGACCATAGCTTTATTACTAATGACATACTCTTTTGTTATGCTACTGTATCTCTATTGTTATCCACCGTCTAGTTGTTACAGTTTTGATACAAATCATAACAGAAACCACTTGGCACTGGTGGCGTAATACAGACCAAACTTATTTCATCGCCCTCTACTATCATGCTGTTAATAACTTTCGATGCGACCTACATTTTTAGACAGGTAATATGCACATATGAAGCAGCTCTCGGACGCTATTGCTACTGAACTGAACAACCCTACCCCATCGTGCAGTGACAATGGACTCTCCCAACTCATTTTAAACTTTTGCATATTATTTTCTCATTTGGATTTTACTATACCGGAACATGCCTGAGGGAAGATAGTTCACATTATGTACTGACAAAAAATGCCTGATGTGGTTGGAAAGCATGCAAAGTAGGTGCGGTAAATAAATACACTCGTCCCTTCTCTTACACTGCTTTGATTTTGCAGTGGAATATATGCCATGCCAAGACAATGAAATGCTGGACATGTNTCGTCCCTTCTCTTACACTGCTTTGATTTTGCAGTGGAATATATGCCATGCCAAGACAATGAAATGCTGGACATGTGCGTGTTATCATGAAACCCTAGACGCAAGTGAAATGCTGGGAGACAGCGCTGAATGTTATATAATGTTTGAGAAAGTGACCCCAAGAATGCTGATTAATATAAACAACATAAGTTGACAGCACATTCAGCTATGCAGATACCATGGAGTGACACAATATATGTTTAAGATCCCTAAGAGGTATGGTCCACCTTTTGTGATTATGTTCATTCATACATACATGCATGCATACATACATAGAGTAAAGATAGACAGATCAAATTTTGGTCTACTCTGCAGGTGCCAACATCGATGCTGGAGTGTCACATGACTTGTGGGGGAGCAGACGATGCCTAATAGGGAAGTGTAAACATGTGTATTATTTGTGGTTTTATAAAGCAATTAACAAATCAGGAGACATATAATGTAAACAAAAAACATATAACGTGCATTAACGAATAATGGTTCATTACTGTTGTTGCTTTGGCTGTATCGAATATTTTGGGAAAGTTGGGAGCAGAGCTGTAATGCTTCATTTGTAAGTATTGCTTATAACTGCTCGCATAATTGTTGTAGTAATTATATAGCATCCAAATAGTGTATAAAATATACCTAGNAGATCCCTAAGAGGTATGGTCCACCTTTTGTGATTATGTTCATTCATACATACATGCATGCATACATACATAGAGTAAAGATAGACAGATCAAATTTTGGTCTACTCTGCAGGTGCCAACATCGATGCTGGAGTGTCACATGACTTGTGGGGGAGCAGACGATGCCTAATAGGGAAGTGTAAACATATGTATTATTTGTGGTTTTATAAAGCAATTAACAAATCAGGAGACATATAATGTAAACAAAAAACATATAACGTGCATTAACGAATAATGGTTCATTACTGTTGTTGCTTTGGCTGTATCNCATATAATGTAAACAAAAAACATATAACGTGCATTAACGAATAATGGTTCATTACTGTTGTTGCTTTGGCTGTATAGAATATTTTGGGAAAGTTGGGAGCAGAGCTGTAATGCTTCATTTGCAAGTATTGCTTATAACTGCTCGCATAATTGTTGTAGTAATTATATAGCATCCAAATAGTGTATAAAATATACCTAGNAAGTATTGCTTATAACTGCTCGCATAATTGTTGTAGTAATTATATAGCATCCAAATAGTGTATAAAATATACCTAGTGATGCCTGGAAAGTGTTAACTTTGAATATGGTTTGCATTCTTGTGCAATATTTCGTGATAGGCTTACAGTTATATTAACAACGTAGTCCATACTGCCTGTTGCATGTTTTCTAATCTTTAATTTAACATAGTAGTTATGTCAGTTTGCTTGGTTACCAGCAAAGGTCAATAGATACGTTCCCGGAACACCATTACTTTCCAGGTTAGGTTAGTGTAACGCCTTGGGAATCACATTTTTTCATTGATTAAATCATATTTTGAGTGGGCAAACTGCAGTTAAATTTTGACACGTGCCTATAAATAAGAAACATTTTATGTTTCAACTGCAAATGGTGATTAATGTGTTATGTTACATTAACTTCATTTGACAATGTCCTGGTACTGTAATTTATGTACAAATTCTATGTCGGGGAGAAATATAAATTATAAACTAATGACTCAAGTCATAACACAATCACTAAATTTAGTGATTGTGTTATTTACTTGGCTGCATAGGAATATTTTGCAGGGATGTGGTATTCCTAGGTTCAGCAAATGCTGCTTCGTTATAGATTAGGATACATTTTTATTCCATCAAATTCTGGAAATCTTTTTTTTTTTTTTTTTTTGGGTTTGGCTTTGTTATACTAATACCACTTTTTGGGTAAAGACAAATCTCTCACACATTCGTAAAATTATTGTATACATTGTCATTGACCACTTCCGTACAGCCATTAAAATTTTTTGGTGATGTGTAGAGGTTTCAATTTGCTTTACCAACTAGGTTAGAACCAGTTTCAGAATCTGTGGACAAGGGAATTGTAGTATGAGCAATGCACGCATAAAATTTAAATTGCATACAATTTGGTGTNTTTCAGAATCTGTGGACAAGGGAATTGTAGTATGAACAATGCACGCATAAAATTTAAATTGCATACAATTTGGTGTTCTAGTTTAAAATCGGCAAGGTAATATTACTAGTATGTAATTGCATATTTATTGGCATTGGTATTAAAAAGTTACGAGGGGAAAGGTACATTCTCATAAGAACTGCATTAGTCTAGTTCATTGTACTGAGTGACTGTAAAAACTAGAGACGTATGAGTGGAAGCATTGTCACATAACTTTTATCGCATGTTGGAAACTTGACGTGACCAACANTTCAGAATCTGTGGACAAGGGAATTGTAGTATGAGCAATGCACGCATAAAATTTAAATTGCATACAATTTGGTGTCTAGTTTAAAATCGGCAAGGTAATATTACTAGTATGTAATTGCATATTTATTGGCATTGGTATTAAAAAGTTACGAGGGGAAAGGTACATTCTCATAAGAACTGCATTAGTCTAGTTCATTGTACTGAGTGACTAAAAACTAGAGACGTATGAGTGGAAGCATTGTCACATAACTTTTATCGCATGTTGGAAACTTGACGTGACCAACATTGGCTACGGCGATAAAGCCAACTTGATCTGCGGTGTCCCCAGAGTTGTGAAGTAATATGTGTGTGCCCGGCGCCACAGCTCTGTGGTGAGCTGATGAGATGTAGGGTCGTTCGGTCGACAGCCTAGGGACTCTGGTAAACACTCCGTGGGTGTCGGCCCCCTCGTACGCCGTACTTAATTATCAATAAAAAAATGGTGCTGGTTGTTAAGGTATTTATTACCCCGTTATGTACACACAACTATACAGAAGACACGTGGCCTGAATGGCCCGGAACTACAAGCGACCACGTGGTCTTATAATGTGAAGCTCGAAATGCACTTTACGATTCCCGATAAATAATAACGTCGCTCTCCCCTCGGCGCTATGCAAGTTAAATAATGAAAGAGATGATGATAATGATTTACAATGTTATGGATGCGACTGGATACTATTCGACAGATGATGTCCTTGCTAGGGCTTCTGCGGAGTGGGGAGAGCGTAACGTCCGAGCTCGCCCAAGTCCTGGCGAATACTGCCGGAAATGTGCGCCGGCTTCCGCTACCTAGGCGCAGCTGACGCAATGCGGTGAAACGGTGAAACACAATATACACTGAAAGATGATTATGGGATGGAAAATGATATGAACTAAATTAACACAAGAAAACATAATTACCCTTACACAAATACATAATAAAAATGATAATACTTATTCTAAATGTTTTCATGGCACCAGCCACATTATTGCCAAATGTAGAATGTCACATATCTCTGGCTGTGGCTGGGCAGATTGTCTCCGATGACAAAACAAATTATTAATTAACTATACACTGACACTATTAACAAATACACTGACGAAATAAACTGAATAAATAATAAACACTAATGCACTCGTGCCCACAAGCCTGTCAGTGTGGTGCGTCTGGTGTGGACATACTGCAGCAGTTAGTGGGCAAAAGGACCCATGAACGTGCGGTTCACCTCAAACAAACTACTGTACAAGTGGGTTGTCAAAATTTGTAGCGATTTAGCAATGCACTTCAAATTACTGTAATGCTTATTTTTATTCACCTGCAATTCTGTTTTAGATTCGCTCACATTACCGAATTAATAGTAAGTAATTAATGTATTATGAAATAATAAATAGTCACTTGAAACAATTTTCGAATGTCGTTCTCGGTGACTTCAACTACATTACTTGGAAGGTTAGAATGTGAGGTCCCTGCTAATTATAAACTCTGTTCACTCTGAACAATTATGTTATAGCCTAAAACCCTCTTAGTTATGTAGGCTACTTGAATCGACTGTTTACAAATAGCTACTGTTACAAAATTCAATTATATTCGTTACATCACGTTATACTTCTGTTTGACAACATTGTCTTTGCGTGCTTTTTACCCACATGTCACGTTACTTGCCAGCCCTTGGATGTTGTTACCCAAAAATTGTGTACTGCGCAGGTCCGTGAGCACTCTAACCTATATACCTATATATTTACTCTATGCATACATACTTCTTGTATTAGGTAGACATTTGAGTACAGCATTAGGCAATGAATTTAAACTTGTAAAAAATATTTTATCGAAGAATTTTACTCTCACGAATAACCACTTTTACTTTGGACTCATCTCGTTATACATAATTTACATATTTTCTTGCAAACACACACGTCTGGATTCTCAGTCACATCAAACTGTTCTTCAACCACATTTTACATTCTATTTCCGTATATATAGTACTTGGTTATGTTCTTTGGTATACCTGTATTTTGAAATTAGTCTAAAAACGAAGTAAAAAGTCTCTATAAATTTAATTAGCTTGATACGGGTATTGTTATAAAAAAATATTTAAATGTAGGCTTATGTACTAGGCATAAACAAGAGCCTCTAGCCTCAAATTTATGAATACATTTTTAAATATAACAATATTAGTATTTATATCTAACAAAAAATGCTCGCATTTTAATAACAAATTACAAAAATCGACTTGTGTGAGAGAGACAATAAATTACAAAATACTTTAAAACTAATTAATTAACGTACAACAATAGACAGGCCATGCTGCAAATAAATAAATTTTACTACTGGAACACTCCAAGCTCACAACATATAAATTTTTAATTTGCAATTCACATTTGAGTGCATCCACTAAGTTAATGCCAGTTAAATTGTGAAGGACATAAGATAATTGGAATAAGAATTCGCCACAAAATTGGACGCCAATTTAACGCCTGTTAAATTGTGTTCGATGTTGTCCTGCATCAAAGTTCATTGCCATTTACAAAAAGGACATAAGAATTTTCCGTGTCTTGTGTTTAATGTAACATGTCCANAATTTTCCGTGTCTTGTGTTTAATGTAACATGTCCATTGTATCTTAGTTATAAGTTTTAATAACCGCATCAAAAATGCTCCAAATTCTAGCACCAGCTGTTTGACTAAGCCCCAATTGAGTGCCGCCGAGATTTGCAGTCGTCATTCAGTGGTCAGCATGTGAGGGCAGCATAACGCTGCTCGGGGTTCATCAACTTTTGTGTTCAAATGANCAGTCGTCATTCAGTGGTCAGCATGTGAGGGCAGCATAACGCTGCTCGGGGTTCATCAACTTTTGTGTTCAAATGACTTGTAATTTTCCATAGTTTAATAAGTCTTAAACCTTTTCCTTATTGGCCACGAGTCGTACCCACCATTTTCGCGACTCAAAACGGAGAGTTTAATTAGTTCACAGCCATCTTTGGCAGTTAGACATCAACTCAACGGCAGAGCTTTGTGCGCCTAGGCTACTCGAGTGAACTTGGAACATTAAACATTCTGTATAGCGAACCTAACTTTATTAAACCTTTGCCTTTACAGATAGCATTCCATGACTTAACCTGACCGCTTCTCGGTTATTTCAGAGCCCGGCCTTCTCCAGGAAAGTGATTTATCTATTATTTGTCGTGTAACCAACGTTCTGTATAACGATTGCAGGGCATACGGAATTGCTTACAATTCAACTGTCAACCGTGAGTGAAACATGAATTATAGGACTGAGGCAGTCACGGCCGATCACTCCCCTGAGAGAGTCTCGTGACGCTCTGAGAATTCACTGAGCTAATGATGCTCTTATAAACATTCAAACACCGACCTCAGCATAGGCCCTATAACACTGGCCATGAAAGAAAGAAAATAACACAATTACAAATGCTGAAATGATCTTCACACACAAAATATGTACTTCTGTTACGAATTTTGTAGTGTTTTATGGCTGTTACTATGTTTAGATAAGCGCTTCGTTTTTTATTTTACTTAGAATATTTGCAGGTATCTCATCAGGAGTACATTTAATTGTATTTTGGCATAGTGGGATTATGTAACACATGCTTGTGTTCGGTGATGTAGCAATAACATTACAATTCTCCGAAAGATCAAAATATAATGAAATTTCCAAATGCACATGTAACCTACTAAGCCATTTGCATGTAAACAACAAATTACAACATGTATAAAGATGCCACGGGCACATCATCATTGCTGTGTCCGTTTTTCTCGCGCAAAATCGTAGTCTATTTTAAAATGTGTTATTATCTAGTTATGCACAAACAAATAGAGAGAGGACCACAGTGGGAGTTAAAATTTGTGTTACAATCATGCAGTAATTAATTAATTATTTTTCCATAACGATGAATGTGTTTATGGCTAATAAAATGTTATTTGGTGTATGATATTGTAAGTTTTGTTCTTGCAGTATTGTTAAAAGANGAATGTGTTTATGGCTAATAAAATGTTATTTGGTGTATGATATTGTAAGTTTTGTTCTTGCAGTATTGTTAAAAGAATATGTTTTATGTTTAAGGTTGTGAAGATTAGCGACAAACTAATAAATGCAATTGTACAAAAAGACTCTGCAGTGTNGAATGTGTTTATGGCTAATAAAATGTTATTTGGTGTATGATATTGTAAGTTTTGTTCTTGCAGTATTGTTAAAAGGATATGTTTTATGTTTAAGGTTGTGAAGATTAGCGACAAACTAATAAATGCCATTGTACAAAAAGACTCTGCAGTGTNATATGTTTTATGTTTAAGGTTGTGAAGATTAGCGACAAACTAATAAATGCAATTGTACAAAAAGACTCTGCAGTGTTTTTGAACGTGCTTCTTGATGATGGACTGGATGTCAACACAATAACCACATTTATTGAAGATAAAACAAGAAAATATACTCTGAACTTGACTATAATTAGTCAAGCAGCATTTATTAATGCTTCCAATATAGTGGAGCTTTTGGTAAATAGAAAAGCTGACTTGGAACTCTCTGCCACCTATTACAATAAGAGACCTCTTGCTTATGCTGCACAACAAGGAAATCCACGTACTGTTGAACTGCTCGTGAAACATGGTGCCAATGTCAATGCTACCACTGCTATTGGCTCCAATGCTCTTACATTTGCCGCATTGCACC
Source organism: Clitarchus hookeri (assembly GCA_002778355.1). Lineage (NCBI taxonomy): Eukaryota > Metazoa > Arthropoda > Insecta > Phasmatodea > Phasmatidae > Clitarchus > Clitarchus hookeri. The sequence goes on from NQII01002791.1 coordinate 241,583, forward strand.
AGTCTCTTAAAACTATGCATGCACTAATAGTAAGTGGAATATATATTGATGCCAAGGATACAGAAGGACAAACAGCACTAATGCATGCTGCTAAAAAAGGAAAACCCTGCTCAGTTAAGTGCCTTTTAGAATTCGGAGCTGACAAACTCCTTACAGACAAAGAAAACAAAACCGCTGCACAAATTGTACCAGCTAACAAATATCCTGAAATAATTGAATGTTTGTCGGACAGATGTGACAACCTACACAAATGTAAATGTGTTTAATTATTTATTTGTAGTATATTTTAAANGAATGTTTGTCGGACAGATGTGACAACCTACACAAATGTAAATGTGTTTAATTATTTATTTGTAGTATATTTTAAATAAAATTAGAACTGTCACTCAGATAGGTAAGCTATGTTAAGCAAAATGAACAAAAAATGTTTTGTAGTATTCTGTCTACTCGTGCCATACATATAGTGGAAAATTCAATTGTATACATTTCATAGGAAAAATAGGTTTAATAAAAAAATTTAAATCTAATGTTTTTTGTTTTTATAGTTCTTTTATGGAATAGAGTATATTTTTTAGGCAGAAGGGAATAATATTATACTATGTTATAAAAATAAGAAAAATGAAACACAAATTATTATTTACTTCGTTCATAAAATATATATAATATTAATAATAATTGAATGACAAAACAGTTTGCTTCCTGTATTTATAACATTAGAAAAACCATAAATATAATAAAAATTTAATATATGCAAATATTTCTAAACCTAATGTTTAAAAAGCTGAAGTAACCACAAAAGAAAATATTATTTTGGACACAGTTACAACTGCACAAATTGAACCAAATCACAAAGTTGTGTTTTCAGATAACCATACCATTGACACCAAGGGGACAACACAGTTAAAATGTCAATTAGTTGAAAAGTATTTGGTACAAATTAAAATTAATGCATGTTTGTCTTCGTACGCCCTTAGTGCTCGGTTTAACAGTTTTTGTAGAAATTCTTCGTTTTCTCGCCATAATTGCATATTCGTAGTAATAACTGACAATGTAAGATTATAGAAAATGTACATTTTACGAGGTGTTTAATATTTTTGTGCGTAATTTTTAATTGTGTGTTATCTGCTTTGGAAANATAGAAAATGTACATTTTACGAGGTGTTTAATATTTTTGTGCGTAATTTTTAATTGTGTGTTATCTGCTTTGGAAAAAAGTTGAGAGCATAAATATATTTTATCAATAACTTTATGCATTTTTGCAAGCAGGAAATAACACACAGTGAAAATTAGATATAAACTTACTAAATAACTAGTACATTGTAAATTTTTTATAATCAAGCATTTTCAATTATACCACTGAAACTGATATTGTGACACGAAAACGAATAATTTCTGTAAAAGTGGCAAAACTGAGCCTTAAAGATGTACATACTCACAGGGCTAGTTACAATTAATTGTCGAGGCTGTGGTGGTGTAGTGGTTTGACTACTAGTCTCCCTCCTAGGCGAACCGAGCTGGATTCCTGGTGCGGCCACTCCCGGATTTTTACATGTGGGAATCGTGCCGGACGGTGCTGCTGGTCAGCGCGTTTTCTCTGGGATCTGCCGTTTTCCCCGCCCTTTCATTCCGACGTTGCTCCATACTTACCTTGCTTCACTCTCATCTGCTCTCAAGACCACAATGTCAATAACCACCCAAACCTCTTCACTTACTCACTCCGATTAAATATTTTGTTAAGAAAATGCAGGAACGAATTGGTCAGTAAAATTGCTAACATAACTATGAATTTGACAGTACCAAATGTAAATTACCTCATATTGTTTTTTGGCGACTAGAAATATATATAACTAATACTGGAAAACATAATGTATAAAAAAAAANGCCGCATGAGTCATGTTTTTTCGTGCGTGCAGCCGGCTCTATCGAATTATAAGACGTTGTCACGTCAAAAAAGGTTGACTCGCATTTTCTCAAAGTAAGTTGGTGAAATATCGATATCGCATGAACTCGTAGGTAACATCTGNAAAAAAGGTTGACTCGCATTTTCTCAAAGTAAGTTGGTGAAATATCGATATCGCATGAACTCGTAGGTAACATCTGTACAAACTCTTTTAATAGAAACAAATGAGCTAACATGGCTTAACAAGTTAAGGCCTGGATACAACTCGTCAACTGAAATTAATATTACTCATGCAATTTTACATTAATAAATACAAACCAACACAACACAAACCAAGCTACAAGTGAAGCAAATATTATGCCTCTTTGTATCCTCAATGCTTCTGTACTTAGTGTCGGGGCAATATATCATATTTTTAACTACTTGCATTGCTATTTTATTATTATGACATACACATAAATAAGTGCTTCTCACTGGCCAGCCATTTAATTTCGTCAACCATTCAAATCTTCTTATTAAACTTTATCATTATGGTATAAGTGGTACAACCTACAACCTATTACAGTCCTATCTTTCAAATAGAAAACGAAGGGTAGAAATAAACATCGGGCATGATAAAGAGCATTCAGATTGTGACACGTTTAAGGGTTGGTTATAGGGTCTGGAAGATTAGTTTAATGTCCGGAGGTTGCCAGCTAATGGGATCCTCTCGGATTAGCACGAGACTCTTGAGGTGGGCTGTTTTGGAAAAGTTCGGGCTAATGGTCCGTGCACCCCGAGTCTTAACGAGGTCGGACACGATGACTGACGTCGGTGGCAGATAGGCGACATAACATACACACTCTTCCGAACTAGGGGTATTGTGGCTCCCCAGCATGCCATTCCAATTCACTGACATAAAAACTTCAAATTGCATAAAACACACTCAGACTTACATCATGTAGAGAAAAATGGCAGGTAATGGATGATTATGAGGGACCGTCACCCTTAAAATCCCTGTGGAGCTGGGAAGAAGGTAGACATACACATCGGTTTCAAGAAAATATCAGTTGTATTTAAGACATTCCAGATTAGAAGGTACACAAAATGAAGCGGGCGTGTGGTATGAAGCCCCGCACTGGCCTCAACTGTTATGACAAAGATGTTGACGGATGCGAACAAAATATTACGTTGCAAGTTACGTCGGCGGGGCCGTGAGTCTGTTCCGGAAGTGAGGCGTACTCGGGGGTGCACGAAGTAATTCATTAAAACTGTCCCGGTACTATTAAAGTCTATTGCAGTGAATGTGGTTGAAATACAAAGTTGCTTCGCCCCAGAACCATGTGATGCGACCTGCCCTGAAGCACGTGACATTCAGACTAAAGAGGGGGTAACATGGTGGAGGTAATGGTGGTTGACCGCTGCTAGCCAAAACAAATATGCCTCGACAAAAGATAAAATGAGTGAAATGAAACATATAGCCCTTGAAAATACACTGCAAATTGCATGACACGAATTATGGTTTACAGTAACNAAATGAGTGAAATGAAACATATAGCCCTTGAAAATACACTGCAAATTGCATGACACGAATTATGGTTTACAGTAACATACAAAAAGTGATAATAGTTATTTACCAATCATTTTAATAGAATTTTCAAATATTTTTATAGTGAGTCTTTTCTACTACCTGAAAAGAAAATACACACATAGCACACTTGTAGACACTAATTTAAGTACAAAACATATATATGTGGTGCCTTGTGGAGTACATGGAAAATTTAGGCCTGTTAACTTTTGGGGCACTCTACGACCGGAACAGTCAGGATGAAAGAATCTAATTTTCCCCACGTCGCTAATTGGCTTGATTGGACACACATTTACTCTCGGGAAATTATATAGAACACTTCAATTACCCTAGCCTTGCTACTCTACACTTCATTAATTAAGCACGTGGCGTCCATTTATTCTGAGATTACTTCGCAATCCCATAATGGCGTATTTCACGAAAATTTTTCCATTGGCAATAAATTCTAATGCTATATAATACAAATTCTAACACTTGATTCCTATCCTAATTACTCAGATCTATCTAGGGACACCACAGNTTCTAATGCTATATAATACAAATTCTAACACTTGATTCCTATCCTAATTACTCAGATCTATCTAGGGACACCACAGGCATTCGGTTCGATCACTCGGTATCGTGTCATGACCCGTTCCCTAGTGAACAATGTGGACACGCATCGGATCGCACAACCTGCGTTTTCCGCTGGCTGCACTGGTGCAGCGACTGTGGGCCGATGACGTCATGACAGTGGTCATGCCAGACCATGCAGGAGTGGTCCGCAGGAATGGTCCATGTCAAATCATAAGTAATAAACACTAAATTTGGCTAAGCATTAAACATTTGAACTTTCCGAAGTAATTAAATTGTGTTGTCTAAGAGAGGAATAATGTTCCCTAAGGTCTCAGTGATAATTATATATGGTTTACAAGCTGCTAAATTTAGTTTTAAGAGAGAAAACTGTTGGAGCTAACCATCGTGAATATACGTGTTAATTGCCATATTTTAATAGTTATAGCAGTGGTATACTCTATGGAAGTTTAATTAATTTTTTTTAAAGATTCATTAGGGCAGGATTTACCATCTCAGTCTAAATCTGGAAGTTGGCTATCTGGGAGTTGGGGTTGACTGGGCAAGCAAAAGTGAAATTTAATATATTTGTTACAAAAATTATATTGTGTTTCATATATGTTAATCCCAAAGTCTGAAGAACATTAATTTATTCAGAAACCAGCACTTATGATTCATTGCGTTACCACCGCTACATGTTCTGTGGTTCATGTTTGCCTGCAAGATAGCAGAACAGTAACATCCAAAACGATTAATGATTATCAAATCGAAAATACCATTGTCTAAAGTTACATTAAAATGTTATTCGATGGTAGTATTTATAATATGAACACACAAGTAAATAATCAAATCACTGGGGGTGTATTTTATGTCACCCTACTGTATTTATTATTGCATAAATAATCGTAGTAATGGTCGTATTTCTGCNATCGCACAACCTGCGTTTTCCGCTGGCTGCACTGGTGCAGCGACTGTGGGCCGATGACGTCATGACAGTGGCCATGCCAGACCATGCAGGAGTGGTCCGCAGGAATGGTCCATGTCAAATCATAAGTAATAAACACTAAATTTGGTTAAGCATTAAACATTTAAACTTTCCGAAGTAATTAAATTGTGTTGTCTAAGAGAGGAATAATGTTCCCTAAGGTCTCAGTGATAATTATATATGGTTTACAAGCTGTTAAATATAGTTTTAAGAGAGAAAACTGTTGGAGCTAACCATCGTGAATATACGTGTTAATTGCCATATTTTAATAGTTATAGCAGTGGTATACTCTATGGAAGTTTAATTAATTTTTTTTAAAGATTCATTAGGGCAGGATTTACCATCTCAGTCTAAATCTGGAAGTTGGCTATCTGGGAGTTGGGCTTGACTGGGCAAGCAAAAGTGAAATTTAATATATTTGTTACAAAAATTATATTGTGTTTCATATATGTTAATCCCAAAGTCTGAAGAACATTAATTTATTCAGAAACCAGCACTTATGATTCATTGCGTTACCACCGCTACATGTTCTGTGGTTCATGTTTGCCTGCAAGATAGTAGAACAGTAACATCCAAAACGATTAATGATTATCAAATCGAAAATACCATTGTCTAAAGTTACATTAAAATGTTATTCGATGGTAGTATTTATAATATGAACACACAAGTAAATAATCAAAACACTGGGGGTGTATTTTATGTCACCCTACTGTATTTATTATTGCATAAATAATCGTAGTAATGGTCGTATTTCTGCNCACTGGGGGTGTATTTTATGTCACCCTACTGTATTTATTATTGCATAAATAATCGTAGTAATGGTCGTATTTCTGCTGTGCGTTCCAAACATAACAAAATTTTCTTTCTCCCCAGCCTCTGGTTGGAAAAACAAGCCGCAACTTCATCCTCGATAACAAAGATGTAAAGGCTTTGTGACCAGCAACTGGGAGCTAATGTCACTGCTAGACGTTGACTTGATGCGGTAAAACGAAATCCAGTGCTAGTCAGCAGCTAGTTTTAGACAGGGAGATTAACAGGTGGTAAAACCGGCCTTAGATAGGGTTATATTAATTTTGATATAGGTGGATGGTCCATCTCAGGTCGTCTGCCCAATAGAGGGGAGAGCCATTAAAAACCAGTTTGGTGAGCATCATAGTTTTTATTTTAGCCAGGATATAAGAAAGACTTTACGAATACATGCCCCCCCTGCTGGGGGGGGGAGCCCTCGCGCCGTTGTCGACTAGGAGGAGCCAGCCACAGATGCCGCAAACCCGATGAATCATCAAAAATGTGTAAAAATGCAGAAAAAGACCAAAGAGTATGGAAAATTAAGCCCACTCCTCCCCAAAACCCTGAAGAGGTATCAACAACAGTACACGTGCAGTCCTCCCACCTGAAACAGTCAGAGCTGCGGCCGATAACTGTACATTCCAAATCTGAAACAGTGAAAATTTCACTAATTNCTCCCACCTGAAACAGTCAGAGCTGCGGCCGATAACTGTACATTCCAAATCTGAAACAGTGAAAATTTCACTAATTCCTGACTTATTCTTCAGTCACCTCAATTAATTTAACTAAAGAATGCGTGGAAAAAAAATCCGTTTTCCTTCACTCCTTGAGTCAGTGACATTTTTCATTGATTCATCAACCATTTTATTAAGTGTTNAAAAAAAATCCGTTTTCCTTCACTCCTTGAGTCAGTGACATTTTTCATTGATTCATCAACCATTTTATTAAGTGTTTTTCAGTGATTTATTTCTTCACTGATAGATCAGTTAAACAACAGGTATCAAATGGCAGTTTATGGTGTATCAAATGAAATAACAATGCATGAACTAATAATATCAATAAATAATACTATATATAATGTGAGTCTTGTCTTTTGGCCGTTACTTATTCAATTAGTGGATTTTTCACGTCACTTATTCAATAATTGAAATTTTTTCACTGATTCAAACTGTGATTTTCCATTGATTCCAAGTGGAACCATTTCACATATTCAAGTAGTTGAATTTTACTGCAAATCCGTGGTTTTCCACAGATTCGAATTTAGAGTGTACATCACTCGAAAGAATCAACATACGAACGTGTGTGCAAGCTATTCTGTGCTAACCTAACATGTTGTTTCACAAGGGGTACAATACCATCCAACAGCGATTAAGATGTCACTGCCATCCATCTACTGGAAGTGAGTCAGACTCGGTGTATTGACCTCACACATCATTCTGTCTATTTAAGTAGTAAAGCAACCAAAAACCTTGCGCTGGTACTTTCCAGACTTTCTTGCTATGCCGCATAGTCCACGTAGTTCGAAGATATTGCGGGAATACTCAGTAGTATGTTACCTTCTTTGTTGATCTCTGTGTTTCATGTATTCAAGTTTCGCTGCGGTCGTAGCTAACGAATGATTGTAGTTGTTTTTGGTTCTACCAAATGTTTAATTTATGCCTATTATTATAGAGTTGAAGATGTCGGAGTTCGTGATTTATAATTAAAAGGTTTTACTGATACTGGAAGTGACAAGCACGATCGGGCATGTGAATCAGCTGCGTTTGACCAGATCGTGAAATGGAAACATTTNCTGATACTGGAAGTGACAAGCACGATCGGTCATGTGAATCAGCTGCGTTTGACCAGATCGTGAAATGGAAACATTTTTTACTTCATAAACAGCAAAGAACAAAATACATCGCATAAAATTTTAATTTTGCACATGCAAACCGAAATATTTGAGGGAAGTATTACACGAGAATAGTTTTAGGGATAAACATAAACACTTAAAGTAAATTAGCACAAATTATTTAGTACATAACACTTGTAATACTAGTGCTAATAATAACCAATTGCTATTGTAAACTTACGTGTATTTCATCTGAGCTCACATTACTGCACTAAAGGTAGTTAGGGGTAAGGAATAACCACAGTGAATAAGCAACATAGAACACTAATATCTTNTCACATTACTGCACTAAAGGTAGTTAGGGGTAAGGAATAACCACAGTGAATAAGCAACATAGAACACTAATATCTTAAGGTAGAAGAGTACAATATACCTATTCGCTGGGAACATGTTGGTGCAGAAGAATTACTTTTGTGCAGGTATAATTATATAATTAATTTAAATCACAGCATTTAACTTAAGAAAAAATCCTCATACACACAAAAAATAGAGATGGGCATTATAACAATATTAATAAATTAATTCTACATACTTAAAAATTATGTTACAGGCAGTTACTCGATGTCCAAATACGCAGGAGAGCCTAAAAAACTGGTACAGGCGTGCGTATGCAAATAACAGAGGTATGGTACCAATCAGAGTAACGCGATGCGATCGGCAGTGCCTATATAAGACAACAAGCGTCTGGAAAAGTTGCTAGTTCAGTTACTGCTGCTACAATATCATTATATCAAGATTTAAGTGGTTTTGAAAATGGTGTTATAGTCGGCGCACGAGAGATGGGACAATCTCCGAGGTAGCGATAAAATTTGGATTTTCGCATACGACCATTTCACGAGTGTACCACGAATATTGGGAATCCGGTAAAACATCAAATCTTCGACATCGCTGCGGTCGGAAAAAGATCGTGAACTAACGGGACAAACGACGACTGACGAGAATCATTAAACGTGACAGACCTACAACCCTTTCTCACATTGGCACATATTTCAATGCTGAGGAATCAACAAGTGCCAGCGTGCAAACTATTCAACGGACCATCATTGATATGGGCTTTTGGAGCCGAAGGCTCACTCANAATCAACAAGTGCCAGCGTGCAAACTATTCAACGGACCATCATTGATATGGGCTTTTGGAGCCGAAGGCTCACTCATGTACCATTGTTTACTGCACGACACATAGCTTTACGCCTCGCCTGGGCCCGCCAACACCGTCATTGAACTGTTGATGACTGGAAACACGTTACCTGGTCTGACGAGTCTCGTTTCCAATTACATCGGGAGGATTGACGTGTACGGGTATGGAGACATCCTCATGAACCCATTACCCTACATGTCAACAGGGGACTGTTCAAGCTGGTGGAGGCTCTGTCATGGTATGGGGCGTATGCAGTTGGCCTGAAATGAGACCCCTGATACGTCTAGATACGACTCTGACAGGTGACAGATACATAAGCATCCTGTCCGATAACATGCAGCCATTCATGTCCATTAAGCATTCCGACGGGCGTGGACAATTCCAGCAGGACAGTGCGACACCCCACATGTCGAGAGTTGCTACAGAGTGGCTCCAGGAACACTTTTNAATCAACAAGTGCCAGCGTGCAAACTATTCAACGGACCATCATTGATATGGGCTTTTGGAGCCGAAGGCTCACTCGTGTACCATTGTTGACTGCACGACACATAGCTTTACGCCTCGCCTGGGCCCGCCAACACCGTCATTGAACTGTTGATGACTGGAAACACGTTACCTGGTCTGACGAGTCTCGTTTCCAATTATATCGGGAGGATTGACGTGTACGGGTATGGAGACATCCTCATGAACCCATTACCCTACATGTCAACAGGGGACTGTTCAAGCTGGTGGAGGCTCTGTCATGGTATGGGGCGTATGCAGTTGGCCTGAAATGAGACCCCTGATACGTCTAGATACGACTCTGACAGGTGACAGATACGTAAGCATCCTGTCCGATAACATGCAGCCATTCATGTCCATTGAGCATTCCGACGGACGTGGACAATTCCAGCAGGACAGTGCGACACCCCACATGTCGAGAGTTGCTACAGAGTGGCTCCAGGAACACTTTTNCGTGGACAATTCCAGCAGGACAGTGCGACACCCCACATGTCGAGAGTTGCTACAGAGTGGCTCCAGGAACACTTTTCTGACTTTAGACACTTTCACTGGCCACCTAATTCACCAGAAATGAACATTATTAATCATATCTGGGATGCCTTGCAACGTGTGCTCCTGCATACCTTCAGACATTAGTCGAGTCCATGCTACTTCGTCTTGCGGCACTTCTGCGTGCTCGCGGGGTCCTATACGATATTAGGCAGGTGTACCAGTTTTTTCGGTTTTTCAGTGTAGCTCTAGATTGTAATTACAGTTACAGAAACTTTGTCCGCATGGACTGAAGGTGTGGTAGGTNTGGTTTTTCAGTGTAGCTCTAGATTGTAATTACAGTTACAGAAACTTTGTCCGCATGGACTGAAGGTGTGGTAGGCGCGCTTTTCATTTTCTGGGCACCCCTCCAATCAGTTAGGTTTGTTCAATTTGGCCCCTTCTTTTTGCTCTTCGGAGNGCGCTTTTCATTTTCTGGGCACCCCTCCAATCAGTTAGGTTTGTTCAATTTGGCCCCTTCTTTTTGCTCTTCGGAGTCGTGAGAGTTGAGGTCAAGTGACCTGGGTCAAATAGAGTTGTTAACCCCTTTAAAGCGCTGGGAACACCTTTAGGTCGTTTTCTTGTATAAAAATCACAATGGTGAATATAGGAGACACCTTATAGCTAACAGTATATTTATTTTGTGATAGTTTGTGTTCACAAATAATTTCCACCCAACATTTTATTTTTAAAACACATTCCGTTATCCATATCATCTTAAATTCATAGCATTAACACTTCGCAGATAAGTTGAAAGGTTAAAGACGTTCTCGTTTTGTAAACAATAATGATTGCGAACCAGTGAAGCCCACCAAATTTTACCCAGCAGATGATTTACCTTCGCAACTCTTGCTTGCGACGAGGAACTGAAAGAGTGTGACCTAAATTACCATAGGGCATTTTGACTGACGAATGCAACTGCTTCCTGTGATTGGAATACGAAGGAGAGGAAAGGTCAAAAAGAGCGACCGAATGTAACACACCTATTACCTTACGATTTGCCAATAGTACTTCCAAAGATATGGTGTAACAGTGACATGTCAATTGTTTACATTTAGTTTTTACAAAAATTCCGAGGTCGAGTGTTAGGGTGGTTTGAGCACTCGTCTTCCACTGCGGCGAACCAGGTTCCAGGGGTTAAGCCAGGGAAGTGTGGGAAAGGGGGAATACTTCTTTTGAAAAAAAAAAAAAAAAAANNNAAAAAAAAAAAAAAAAAGCTATAATATTAAAAATTATTAGTTCAATAAAAATATTTACAACCAATGGACTAAGATAAAGATACGGTACTACAAAATGCTATAAATATCATCCATGTTCAAGAGAAACTACACATTACTTATATAAAATAAATATAAGTTGTAATTTTATTAAATTTTATTTTTGAATATTGTGTTTCATTTATATTTGGATAATGTTAGGGGGGTGGGGGTTATGTCCCAAAACTACCCCCACCCCCTCCTACTTCATGGCTCTGCCCCTGCTAGGTTCAGTTCCCAGTGGAGTCAGTCCTGGATCTTCGCATACGGGAAACATAGCGGAAGTTGCCATTTGACTTGGCATAAGCGGTAGGGGACAGGTAACACTGCTGATTGGCGTTGTTCGGTGTTCATATTAATGGAAATTGAAAATAGCACAAGTATTCCAAATTTTAACTTAATGGATGCCAACTCACGAGGTAGTATGAGATCTCTGTTCTCAGGATCGTGGGCCGAACGATCACGTGGCTGTGGCCCCTTAAATACACAGCACTAAATCATAGGAGGATGTCGACGTTAACAGGATATTCAGGCTCCCAGCACGCCTTGANTTTAAATACACAGCACTAAATCATAGGAGGATGTCGACGTTAACAGGATATTCAGGCTCCCAGCACGCCTTGATATTACCAATTGAACTATTAATGTGGCAGTCCAGAATCCCTGGATAGGGCTGGGGCCCGAAGTACATTACTATTAAATAATGCACATGTGACTGCTGTTAGCTGAATAATAAACTATATTGTAGAATTGAATATACACAGACACATATACAAAGCAACTTGAAGCAGGCCTGGCTCACTAGGCCTGCCCCAGCGGCCGTAGCTGCAAAATGCCGAAAAATGGTGCGAAAAACTTAATGATGGTTAAAAATCCCCGGATCGGAAAATTGATCAATCAGAGAGGTGCTGCGAACACTGGGGATACTACTGAGAATATAAGCACAAGGTTCCGGATGCTTACATTAGTCAATTGGATTGAAGTGACTAGCACATATTATGAATGTCTTCCGCGACACGACACACATGCAGCACCTACGANGATTGAAGTGACTAGCACATATTATGAATGTCTTCCGCGACACGACACACATGCAGCACCTACGAACCATGGGATTGGACTGCCCGAGTTGGCACGAGCGAGCAGCGTCTTTGCCGAGAGCTCATACCATCCTGCGAGGTAATTTAATTAACTGACTTCATTGACATAACACTTGAAACATATTCACATAAAACACTGAAATGCTCTGGTTGAGTTTTCTTAATCTTGTAGAGAGTTCAGGGATCTCAATTATTCTGTATTACATAAAAACATGGCTATGTGGATATTAGCAAATTACGTAAGAAATTTTCATCTGTCAAGTTCTGGGGCACTTAGCGACCGGAATGGTCAAGTTGAAATTAGAGACTGAATGTATTTCTCATGTAGTGTTTGACTGTTCCCGATACACATCCACTCTTCAAAATCTATTAACAACATATTAAATAACACAACCCTTTTATTCCATGCCTAATCGAAAATTGCATGTGGCTCGTTGGTTATTCCATTTGTATTATATAATGCCATAAGGGCAAACGAAACTAACATTTGCTAGTGGATCACAAAATACATGGAATGGTGACAGTTGCTGTGGCAAACCATGCAGGAGTGCTCCACATCACATTGACTAGAGTATTTTCTCGGGGTACTTCAGTTTCACACACCATTGCCTTCTGTCTCTCTTCCACATGCACCTCACTTTACACTCACTGGCGCTGGATACAATTGTTAAACACCACCGAAATTTCTCACTGTCCCACAACACATCCATGCTTTTACTAATAAAAAAGTATTTTTCATTCGTCATATTAAAAGTGTAATAAACTTTATTCAATGTAGCCAGAAAACACACATTTCCGACTTTGGTACAATTTAAAAGGATCAGAAATTTTGGAGCATTACAAATGCCTTGCACAGTCCTCGAGCAGTCTATAAATGTAACAATGTGATGAAGGGAGAAAAATAAATCTGTTCTGAGGCATGTTTAACTAAGACTTAAGAACTAATTCCTAAGACATGATCTGAAATTATTTGGCAATTTTGTAAGATAGTACCACATAAGAAAATAAAGTTTTCTATGCCATAGAATCTCAGGAACCAATCAACCGATTTCCACCAAATTCTTCACACAAGTAGTGCTACAGAAGGCCATGTAAAATTACATGTTTTAAGTGGCTCAGTCACTTTCTCGGGCTCTCAGCATACAACTCACGCAGTTAATTCAGTACGAAATTATCTCTACACAGTAGTTCCAACTAGAATTTAAATAAATAATCTCGTAGGAAGTGCATACAAACTTACTTCTTATGCCAATCTGAAGCACGTTTTCGCTCCCAATGGATAGTCTGTATTAAAATGACATACTCGTTAGAAAATTAATAAAATCACATGAAATGCTTATCAGGCCGAAGCCCTCTGAGTCGGCGTCCTGCATGGCTNATCAGGCCGAAGCCCTCTGAGTCGGCGTCCTGCATGGCTCAAGCAAGATAGATAAAAATCTACTGAACTACATATTTAAAGATTCACTTTCTTACTTAGCGCCAATCATGACTGTCCAGCCAAGTCACCATTCCAGGAAGGATGGATGTAAGTTCGCTACAGACATCAGTTGTTTAGTACAAGCAGACGCTTCACTTCAACCGAATTACTGGCCTTAGAAATGTCGAGCAGCCATAAGCAAGACATGATAAAATCGAAAAACATAAAATATTGAAGAAATCTCAAAAAATCTGAGACATTAGATACGAAATTCCACGAAATTTGACATCAAATAGGTCAGCACAATCACGCAACGATGCTGCACCTACAGCATCAAGCTTCACTAATCAGAACAGTACACGTCGGTGATTCATAGAATTTAAAGAGACACTCCTAAAAAAAAAAAAAAGGACAAATAGAGTCATTGCTAAAAAAAAAGGATCTAATATCTTAGAAAAATACTATGTTGGAGCCCTGAATATGAAATAATTTCGTTACTAAGTAAAATCTTTATTTTTTTATTTTTAGCGTAGTAAATAATTTTATTTCTTAGTTTCCTATTAGGATCACTGCGCACCTAGCGGTGAAAGTTTCCCTATGTCAAACTCTCATATGAAGATTCGTTTCGTGCTTTATCTGAGAAGAATGAACCTTATCCACCGTATCCATGGGTTTGTACCCCTTAGGTTTGTTTAGATTTTCATTCGAAAAATGACGTGGGATTGGATGTATGCCTTGAGCACTTGATTTTGTATGTTTGCAGCGGCTAGTGAGGTGGACTTGAATCGTATCACATTAAATATTTTAATATTTTTTTTGAAATGGGAGTGGTTCATGCGAAGGAATACACAACCGAGGTAATCTGATTTAAGCCTTTACGCAGTGGAAAATTATAGCGATTGTATTTTTGTTAAGGTTTGTTGTGTGTATGTGATTTCTTGGCAGTATAAATCATAATAAATGTAGTGTAACCTCAGCTTGCACAGTACAGTAGAACCCCCATTTTACATGTTGGGCCCCTTGATTTGTTCATTACTTTTTGTTGGCTTACAGCAAAAATTTCCCTACAATTTGCTATATTGAAAATTTTGTGTTGATTCCCTGGAAAGTATAAATAGGGGGCTTCGCCGTAGTGTTTCGAGGTTCGCTACCACAGGTACGCCCCCCTCTGCGTTGTAATGTCCGGATTGTTGTTAATATCTGTTTTTCCTTTTGTTATTATTGTTTTGGTGTTCTTTATAATTATGGACAGTGATTTTTTCCAAAAACAAAAGAAAAATTAACGGGAAATTGTATAATTCAACTTTACTAATTACCTAGAACANTCCAAAAACAAAAGAAAAATTAACGGGAAATTGTATAATTCAACTTTACTAATTACCTAGAACACGAATTTACTAGGGGCATCAACATATTATCAATAGAAACCACAAATACGATAGTGGGGAGGGCTATGAAGATCAGGGAACATGTGGGGTAATACACGTAAAATATATTAACATTACGTGTTATTTGGGTTCCTTACCCACTTTAAATCAATATTACTAATCATACTGAACACAAATTTACTAGGGGTAACATGACATTTGCAGTACATACTACCAAATGTGATAGTGGGAGGGCTATNATACTGAACACAAATTTACTAGGGGTAACATGACATTTGCAGTACATACTACCAAATGTGATAGTGGGAGGGCTATGAAGATGAGGGAAAGTGTGGGCTAAAACACGTAAAAGTTATGTAAATTAAATGTCATTAAGGTTCCTTAACCACGTGAAATGCAAGAAGACATAAATCAACCTAACTTCACGGTATGTGATAACAGGGGGAGAGTGTGAGTCGCCTATTGTGAAGTTAGGTTTAATTTGGTTAGCTCTGCTGCATTTTACATGACTGGCAACAAAAGTATGTATGCCCCTCAATTACCACACTCACATGTAATACTACACAGTACATTATATACACTTTCTATGCTAAAACTCCAAATATATTACGTTACTCACCCATTTAAGCAGCAGTCATACCTCATAGGTGATAAAGCACGACACGTTAACGTCTATTCAATTTGTCGAAACTCCATAGACACTAAAATTTCCGCACAGTTATTATATTTAACTCTTCGCATGGAAATAACAGCACAGAAACACTCAAACACAATTATTTGATTTGACAGAATGAATTGCAATAAAACACGCATAACAGCACTCGTACATCACAAACCTCTGCACAGTCAAATTTACACGGTTCACTGAATTGGCGCACATTCCCAGCATACAACTGTGACATAAACCAAAATTGATGCACATTTGATTCCTGTGTGTGCGCATCATTGGTCGCCAAATGTATTGTAATGTATCATGGCTATACACGTCAACTGTTGATAAACACCATCTGTGAACATCTTTTTGTGTGATATACACCATGTATATTTATTCTACTAGTAATATATTACATAATACAATCCTCGCATGAATATAGACAAGGGAAGCCTTGAGAAATTCAACAGAATTACATGATATTCCAACATTTGTTACAGTGTTTTATACCTGTATAACCTTAGTGCCTCAGCATTTATTTTTCCTGTGAATGATGTTTTATAAAGTAAGGATTGGTTTCATAAGGTATTCTAGTATTTTATACGATTTAGTGACCAGATATAAATATATTAGACATAAATTTTGTTTTTTAACTGCGTAAACACCCCAATCTTCATAACCCTCCACACTATGTAATTTCATGGTATATACTGCAAATTACTTGAAGCCACAGTAAAATTTGTATTATGTGGGATTAATAATGACCATATATAATATTTGCAGGTATTATTTTCCCGATTTTCGGAAAATTCACTATTCTTTATAATTGCAGTTTTTAAAATTTTATTATCATCACAATTTTTGAGATTTGTCATATTTGTTATTTATTGAGTTTTGGACGTGTACAGGATTTTTAGTGTCTGTTCATAAGCCAAGGTGCATGTTGCTCCATATTAGAAAGTAACGTAATTATGAAGAATCACGATTATTCAGAAAATGCTTGAAAATGATACAAATTTAGAGTAGTAATCATGCCGAATAATAATTGAATAGACACTTATATTTGTAGCACCGGTACCACACAACTCCACCTTTGCTGCCATTGACCAATGGCTATGTGATATAGGAACATTTGTCAAACGAAAACATGATTCTGGAAGCACACAACGTTGTAGTACAACACAGTGTGAAAAGGTGGTCCTTTCTTCCAGCGCCTGAGTCATTGCCCACACATTGGATGCCAGCCTAAGTACTGTAATGCGGGTTCTTCGCGAGCAACAATTGCGTCCTTATCACGTGCATACGGTGTAAGCACCAGGTCTGCACGATTGTCCTCGTCTGCTACGATTCGCTTGGAGGTACCTACACCCGTGCAATATGCAGCAATGTTTCTCTACCTTCGTAATGTGTATGGATGAGGTGTGTTTTACAAGTGACTGTATATGCCAGGAATAGCTTAATGTGTGCAGAAGGTAACCCACACAGTACCCGCATACGAAGCCTTCTGCAGCAGTTTTCTGTGAACTCGTCGACGGGTATTGTGCACTACAATTTCATTGAGCTATTCCGTCCACATGAACACGTGGGCTGGTATTGTGCACGACCATTTCATTGGGCTATTCCATCTTCCTCCACAACTTAACGCTGTTGTTTACCATCAGTTTGTCGCGTACACACCACCACAGCTCCTGGAGGATATTCCACTTGACATGCTAATGTATTTGTGGTTTCAGCATGATTGTGCCCCATCTCATTTTGGCCGGGATGTGCGAGCTGGTTTGGTCGAGGTGGACCCATTGCCTAGTTCCCACATTCGCCTGACATGACATGTGTAAATTTTTTCGTTTGGGGACATTTTAAATCACTAGTGTACGACATGCTCATTGACAGTGAATGCATTTAACACTATCCACCACATGCCAGGGGTATTTGGAAGGGTCAGACGGTCCCTGCAGCGATGCTGTGATCTTTGCAATGAAGTTGATGGTCAGCACCAAACAACTCATGTGTTGCAAAATTACAAGTGCTGTACTTGTCTGTATGTTGTTAAAGGTTCAAGTGTGGTGTGTGAATGTAGCTTCCCTGGGCACACCCTACCAGCCATACTAACTTTGTCAGTGTAAGTTCCCTTATCTGAGCGCACACTTGCTAATATGCCAGGGACGTGACTATGTTATGCCTGCACTGAGGAATGGGGTGTGATTTTCGAACATATCATTATTCGCAACATTGTGGCAATTTATAGATTTCAAATAAAACCTTCATTAGTATCGCACAACAAATGCCTGTCCAATACGTTTGGAGACCAGCAACATGCTATGCCATTGCTACAGCCAATCACATTGTGTGTGATGTGTGTTGCTTGTGTGCCAGGTGCAGTAATGCAATGTTTGCGACCTTTATACTTGAATTACTCGCAAATGGTTGGGTTTATCATGATAACACAAGACAACTTTTTTTTTAATATTAATGTGCTTTTTAATAATCCGTCATTGGAAACCTGGTAAGCCTTCAGCATCATGGAATTTAATGGCAGCGACTGATTTTGCTGTGGTTGGTGATATTCATTCAACTACACATTATCCTGGATGCTATGGTTCATTTCAAATACTTTCTGTAAAATTTGCAATAAATATGTGTTTCAGCTCCACCTTCAAGGGCTCGTAGCATCATAGAACATTTGTTGCATATATGTTTTTGACATAATTTTTTATAAGGAATATGCAAGCTGTGTTTATCAGTGTTTTTCAGACTCATTCTGTATGTGTATATTTTTTCTCACAAATGGTAACCCGTGTTCTTTTTTAAATGCCTTATGCACTACTTTGGATAGTTTACATGCAGTCAAGTTGAGGATGACAGATGTACCCAAATGTCGTTATGTTTCCATGGCAGAAATCACATAATTCGACAATTCCATGACTTTGATTTTCTGATGTGAATGTGTCCAGTTATTTTATTTTAATGTTTTGTCAGATGTATACAGTAATTCACTGTCATTACTTATACGTAATAGTACATGGAAGCTGCATCGTACACTAACTTCCACTTTTGATTTTTAAAGTTTTGAAGTTTTTATCCTTTTATGATAGTTGTAATATTTGGGTGGATTTATGTTTATGATGACCCAACCTAATAAAATTTAAATTATTTGGATTCTTTTACAGCCTATGTCATGCCCTAATTTAAGGTAAACCAAATGGCTGAATAAGAGTAGAAAATAAACTCGGACATTAGTCAAGACAGGTGTATTTTAAGCTCTGTTTTTTTTTTTTCCAGGTTCCATCAAACAATCATCACATACATGGCAGAAAACCTTTCCGAAACTTCAATATGGAAAATGTTCAGGTAATTTACCTAATTTTCAAATTTTTATTATGTCATGCTCATTGGAGCTATGTGATGCGAACATTATGCAGCTCATTTACTAGTAAGTCTTCAACTATATGTAAACACTTTATTAGCACAGCGATGATGAACAGACACATTGTGTCGAAGGCTGCCATTTTAAAATTTAAAATTAATGAACGATGAAACTGAAGTAAATTTTCCACATACATCATTTTGATGTCATCTCATTGCGTTTGTCTATCTTTATTTTCACATCTCAAACAGTAATAAGTCTTTACATTGTGTAGAGTTAGGTGTCTCCAACTGCACACTACATATTTTGTAGCCAACAAACTGGGTCCAAGAAGAAACCACCAAAATCAAAAACTGATTTTTATTTACAACCAAGTTCTGGAAGTTAATTTGGGAAAGTATTATGTATGTTGGAAACAGTATACTGACAGTTTAGAATATGAAGATTTTTTTCTANGGAAGTTAATTTGGGAAAGTATTATGTATGTTGGAAACAGTATACTGACAGTTTAGAATATGAAGATTTTTTTCTAGGCTGTTTAAATACATTACCTCAGTGTTAACATTTGGATAATTTTTGATCATTATAAAATACAGTCTAATACAGGGGTGTCGAACCGTTTTTATACAAAGGGTTGCAACCATTATTGAGTACCGCAGACCACAAGCGTAAAACTAACAATAAACTCAAATACATAGATTAAAAAAATTGGTACCTATGATCCAGTTTTTTAAATCAATATAACGTAATATTTGATTTCATAAATATCAAAAGAAATTAATCTTTCTTTTGATGTGTGGAGTGGTATTTATATTGCACAAATAAGTCCGCAGGCTTCACGAGATGAAACGGCAGGCCGCGGGTTGGACACCCCGGGTTTAATATATTCATTTTTAAAGTTCGGTACTGTTTGTGTTCTCACACTACAACAATAGAGTATCTGCTACTTCACGAGCTGAAACATATCTCCTATGTCTTTGAACATCACATAAACAGAAAGGCCAAAAGTTTTTATCAGCTCGTCTTAAGTTTGTGTGTCCCTTATAATGATACCTTCACCCTTTTTCTTCAACTGTGTCATCTGTAATGTTTTAGTTTCTCAATTATATGTTAGTTTATTATCTCTGCTTACAAAACTTGGCTAAGTAAACTGTTTTTAGGTTATTGAATGTTTAACAAGATGCTCAAAACTAACTTTGAGGTAAGGTATTCCATTTTTTTGAATGTAAAAGACTAGTCTACATCAATTATTTGTCTGAATGTATAAATTCTTTTCATTAGTCCTCTGAAAAATGATTCTTGGTGGGAAGTGGAATGAAATTGCAGTTACAGTGACTTGAATTTGTTTTCTTTTTGCATTTGTAATAGGCTCGCGTGGATAAAGTCAGCATTGATGGCTTGGGTAGAACCAAAGATGATATCGTTGTTCAGTCCATTCAAGACTTGATGAAGGCTAGAAACCTTCAAGACGTCATTCTGAAAGCGCACAAAACACGAGAGAAGCTCAACAGTTTGGGCTGTTTCAAGAACATCGGCATTTTAATAGATACGAGCTCTGGTGAAGGAAGCACGCCCCATGGTTACGAGGTAGGTACCAGTCATTAGTGCTGTAATCTATGTGTAAGGAGATCTCCAGACAAAAAACATTAATCACGTTGCATCTTTAAGGCAATAGTAACTTCGGCACTTGCAGATGACACTGCACAGGATGATAAGCTGTAAATACCAGCATTATGTACTACGGGACTTGTAGATAGTGAAGATGTACAGTGTAAGAAAGTAATTTAGAATCAATAATTTTTTTGACTGATGAGCTATACTCCATTCTTTCATGGTTACTTCCAACTTTTCTGAAGCCCTGCTAAAGTTCTACTTCCAGGATATTCCTCCGCCTTGTGCAAATAAAGTTTAACAGATTCTAGAATATTACACCAAAGGGACTGCGCACTGCATTCATGCACACTCAGTGTAATAATATTTTTCATAAGAACTATTTATTACCAATACACTTGTCTCACTGTTTTTATTTATATTAATTATAAATAAAATATAACTTACAGATAAAATATAATAAAAAATTTAAATTGAACCAAAAATAAGGTACTTTTATTATAACGGAAGATATAAAACGTTTGTGATACACGGCATATCTAGGAAATAACCAGACACGTCATACATGGGGTGGTTTTCCAAAGATTAGATTTAAAAAGTGTGAAGAATATGCGACTAGACTATGCGTTCAATAAAATAATTAGATGGAAAAGTTAAAAAAATGTTTAGCAAGTGATCTGATTGGAACTCCCAATTATTAAGCAAACTGCTTTTTTCTGTTACAATAGTAGTGTACGAGATGAAACATGGGAGATTGCCATATTCCAGGTGTACAGTATACCATCTTCAATACTTGAACACTAAGCCTACAAATTAAGACACTTAAGTATAAATATACCTTTACATACTTTTTTTTATAATATAATTAACATGAATTTTCCAACCCATTCCATGTTCAAGATGAATTCCAACAAACTTAATAGATTCAGTACAATTTTTATGTATACAGATATTTGTAAGAAAACATCAACAGTTTTATGATAATTTA
Organism: Clitarchus hookeri; assembly: GCA_002778355.1. Taxonomy (NCBI): domain Eukaryota; kingdom Metazoa; phylum Arthropoda; class Insecta; order Phasmatodea; family Phasmatidae; genus Clitarchus; species Clitarchus hookeri. The sequence continues at coordinate 263,210 of NQII01002791.1, forward strand.
TAATAAGGCTGTTGTCATCACACCAGTATTGTACTTGGGAGAANGTAAGAAAACATCAACAGTTTTATGATAATTTATAATAAGGCTGTTGTCATCACACCAGTATTGTACTTGGGAGAAGATCCAATCTCGTATTATAAGTATTTAAATTACGTATCATCTAAGACGGCAAGTGCAAAATCATCAGTAAAAAGATTATCAAGTGATAATGTGTCAAAGGCTTTCTGAACATCATATAATCTGCCACCAGCACTTATTCGATTTTGTGAGCCTTCTGAACACCTAAGAAAAAAAGGCTATAACTGCTCCTATAAATAGCTATAAATCCAAACTGACAGTAAACAAAGAATTACTTTCAAAATAAGTGGTTATTCGTCGATTTAGCATGATCTCAAAAACCTTGGACATAGTACTAATATGGCGATTATTTGCATATCATATTTACTACCCTTCTTATACATTGGAACTACTTTAAAATACCTGAGGGCCTGGAGAACAAACATTGGCATTAATACATTAATTAATAACATAAGTCAATGGTTCACTGCTTTTTTAAAAATCATTGAATTTAGACCATGTACATCAAAGGACTTACTATTTATTAGTCTATTGATAATACAAAAGACAATTTCTTTTTTATTTGAATATTGTCATTCACAAGTTCCTTTACTAACTTGGCCAAACTTAAAATAACTGAATTTGAGTTCAAAAAGTTTTTAACACCTGAGATCTTTGTAAATATCCTATCAACTNGGCCAAACTTAAAATAACTGAATTTGAGTTCAAAAAGTTTTTAACACCTGAGATCTTTGTAAATATCCTATCAACTGGTGAGTCCATTCATTACAGTACCATTTCACTTTTTCACCTAAATCTTGAATATAATCTTAATCTAGTATATCCACACACTTACTAGGATACCAGTTGTTACAGAAACCATCACATTGGATTGCACAATCACAACTCTCCACACTTTCCTTGCATACTGGACATTTCGGAGTGTCGCCATCGTCTATTGCCATCTTCATGTTTTGTTTAATATGTGAAAAATGGTGTGCAGAGGAGGTGATTGTGATTGGTGAAAAGGATTGATTGCATTTGGACATGCCAAAAGCCATGGTGTGAATAAAGTAGCAGAATTTGCAGGCGTATTGAAGCGTGTGGTTAACTACTGGGGCAAAGATCACAGTCAACAGTAAATTCTAGTTGAAATTGTAGTTGAAAGGTAACTCAGACAAACAGGGACAACTAGAGTGTTTCATAGCTATTTTTTTTTATATCTTGGTTTTTTTATAATTATACACTGGAGTCAAGCTTATGCCATACACTATATAGAATTTTCAAATTGTAGTTCAGTTTTATATATTTGTAGAATTCAGTTATTTTGATGTTTTTAATTATTTATTACAGTCCAGACTTAAAATATTGGTAAATGTAATTTGTGTAAATCGCCCATCCATTTTGTAGGGCTTAATTAAATATTAGAATTTCTAACCTATAGTAATAGTAATAATTGTCAATAATTTTGATTGTCATTAATTTAAATAATTTTTGGAATTGTAACTTTTTTGAGCTAGGTTTTTTGTTTTGTTTGTAAGCCATGGTGTACTGGAACCGGAAGTATTGTTCTTTGATAGGTCTATTGTCTTGCTGCCAGGCTGTCTTTGTGGTGGGAAGTTCGAACACAGTGGATGTTGCCTTATTCGCTGGAGTTTTCCAATCTGAAAATCATGGCCACAATCCTACCATTTTGTTAGTAGATACTGCATTAAGTACAAGTGTTTATTTTAGGTGGCCCTCACAAGAAAAAATATGTCTGAGTGCTGGCATTTTAATTTATTATTTNGGAAGTTAATTTGGGAAAGTATTATGTATGTTGGAAACAGTATACTGACAGTTTAGAATATGAAGATTTTTTTCTTGGCTGTTTAAATACATTACCTCAGCGTTAACATTTGGATAATTTTTGATCATTATAAAATACAGTCTAATACAGGGGTGTCGAACCGTTTTTATACAAAGGGTTGCAACCATTATTGAGTACCGCAGACCACAAGCGTAAAACTAACAATAAACTCAAATACATAGATTAAAAAAATTGGTACCTATGATCCAGTTTTTTAAATCAATATAACGTAATATTTAATTTCATACATATCAAAAGGAATTAATCTTTCTTTTGATGTGTGGAGTGGTATTTATATTGCACAAATAAGTCCGCAGGCTTCACGAGATGAAACGGCAGGCCGCGGGTTGGACACCCCGGGTTTAATATATTCATTTTTAAAGTTCGGTACTGTTTGTGTTCTCACACTACAACAATAGAGTATCTGCNGGCAGGCCGCGGGTTGGACACCCCGGGTTTAATATATTCATTTTTAAAGTTCGGTACTGTTTGTGTTCTCACACTACAACAATAGAGTATCTGCTACTTCACGAGCTGAAACATATCTCCTATGTCTTTGAACATCACATAAACAGAAAGGCCAAAAGTTTTTATCAGCTCGTCTTAAGTTTGTGTGTCCCTTATAATGATACCTTCACCCTTTTTCTTCAACTGTGTCATCTGTAATGTTTTAGTTTCTCAATTATNTGTGTGTCCCTTATAATGATACCTTCACCCTTTTTCTTCAACTGTGTCATCTGTAATGTTTTAGTTTCTCAATTACATGTTAGTTTATTATCTCTGCTTACAAAACTTGGCTAAGTAAACTGTTTTTAGGTTTTTGAATGTAAAAGACAAGTCTACATCAATTATTTGTCTGAATGTATAAATTCTTTTCATTAATCCTCTGAAAAATGATTCTTGGTGGGAAGTGGAATGAAATTGCAGTTACAGTGACTTGAATTTGTTTTCTTTTTGCATTTGTAATAGGCTCGCGTGGATAAAGTCAGCATTGATGGCTTGGGTAGAACCAAAGATGATATCGTTGTTCAGTCCATTCAAGACTTGATGAAGGCTAGAAACCTTCAAGACGTCATTCTGAAAGCGCACAAAACACGAGAGAAGCTCAACAGTTTGGGCTGTTTCAAGAACATCGGCATTTTAATAGATACGAGCTCTGGTGAAGGAAGCACGCCCCATGGTTACGAGGTAGGTACCAGTCATTAGTGCTGTAATCTATGTGTAAGGAGATCTCCAGACAAAAGACATTAATCACCTTGCATCTTTAAGGCAATAGTAACTTCGGCACTTGCAGATGACACTGCACAGGATGATAAGCTGTAAATACCAGCATTATGTACTACGGGACTTGTAGATAGTGAAGATGTACAGTGTAAGAAAGTAATTTAGAATCAATAATTTTTTTGACTGATGAGCTATACTCCATTCTTTCATGGTTACTTCCAACTTTTCTGAAGCCCTGCTAAAGTTCTACTTCCAGGATATTCCTCCGCCTTGTGCAAATAAAGTTTAACAGATTCTAGAATATTACACCAAAGGGACTGCGCACTGCATTCATGCACACTCAGTGTAATAATATTTTTCATAAGAACTATTTATTACCAATACACTTGTCTCACTGTTTTTATTTATATTAATTATAAATAAAATATAACTTACAGATAAAATATAATAAAAAATTTAAATTGAACCAAAAATAAGGTACTTTTATTATAACGGAAGATATAAAACGCTTGTGATACAAGACGCATATCTAGGAAATAACCAGACACGTCATACATGGGGTAATTTTCCAAAGATTAGATTTAAAAAGTGTGAAGAATATGCGACTAGACTATGCATTCAATAAAATAATTAGATGGAAAAGTTAAAAAAATGTTTAACAAGTGATCTGATTGGAACTCCCAACTATTAAGCAAACTACTTTTTTCTGTTACAATAGTAGTGTATGAGATGAAACATGGGAGATTGCCATATTCCAGATGGCTATTCATGCGTGTACAGTATACCATCTTCAATACTTGAACACTAAGCCTACAAATTAAGACACTTAAGTATAAATATACCTTTACATACTTTTTTTATAATATAATTAACATGAATTTTCCAACCCATTCCAGGTTCAAGATGAATTCCAACAAACTTAATAGATTCAGTACAATTTTTATGTATACAGATATTCGTAAGAAAACATCAACAGTTTTATGATAATTTATAATAAGGCTGTTGTCATCACACCAGTATTGTACTTGGGAGAAGATCCAATCTCGTATTATAAGTATTTAAATTACGTATCATCTAAGACGGCAAGTGCAAAATCATCAGTAAAAAGATTATCAAGTGATAATGTGTCAAAGGCTTTCTGAACATCATATAATCTGCCACCAGCACTTATTCGATTTTGTGAGCCTTCTGAACACCTAAGAAAAAAAGGCTATAACTGCTCCTATAAATAGCTATAAATCCAAACTGACAGTAAACAAAGAATTACTTTCAAAATAAGTGGTTATTCGTCGATTTAGCATGATCTCAAAAACCTTGGACATAGTACTAATATGGCGATTATTTGCATATCATATTTACTACCCTTCTTATACATTGGAACTACTTTAAAATACCTGAGGGCCTGGAGAACAAACATTGGCATTAATACATTAATTAATAACATAAGTCAATGGTTCACTGCTTTTTTAAAAATCATTGAATTTAGACCATGTACATCAAAGGACTTACTATTTATTAGTCTATTGATAATACAAAAGACAATTTCTTTTTTATTTGAATATTGTCATTCACAAGTTCCTTTACTAACTTGGCCAAACTTAAAATAACTGAATTTGAGTTCAAAAAGTTTTTAACACCTGAGATCTTTGTAAATATCCTATCAACCGGTGAGTCCATTCATTACAGTACCATTTCACTTTTTCACCTAAATCTTGAATTTTACTATAATCTTAATCTAGTATATCCACACACTTACTAGGATACCAGTTGTTACAGAAACCATCACATTGGATTGCACAATCACAACTCTCCACACTTTCCTTGCATACTGGACATTTCGGAGTGTCGCCATCGTCTATTGCCATCTTCATGTCTTGTTTAATATGTGAAAAATGGTGTGCAGAGGTGATTGTGATTGGTGAAAAGGATTGATTGCATTTGGACATGCCAAAAGCCATGGTGTGAATAAAGTAGCAGAATTTGCAGGCGTATTGAAGCGTGTGGTTAACTACTGGGGCAAAGATCACAGTCAACAGTAAATTCTAGTTGAAATTGTAGTTGAAAGGTAACTCAGACAAACAGGGACAACTAGAGTGTTTCATAGCTATTTTTTTTTATATCTTGGTTTTTTTATAATTATACACTGGAGTCAAGCTTATGCCATACACTATATAGAATTTTCAAATTGTAGTTCAGTTTTATATATTTGTAGAATTCAGTTATTTTGATGTTTTTAATTATTTATTACAGTCCAGACTTAAAATATTGGTAAATGTAATTTGTGTAAATCGCCCATCCATTTTGTAGGGCTTAATTAAATATTAGAATTTCTAACCTATAGTAATAGTAATAATTGTCAATAATTTTGATTGTCATTAATTTAAATAATTTTTGGAATTGTAACTTTTTTGAGCTAGGTTTTTTGTTTTGTTTGTAAGCCATGGTGTACTGGAACCGGAAGTATTGTTCTTTGATAGGTCTATTGTCTTGCTGCCAGGCTGTCTTTGTGGTGGGAAGTTCGAACACAGTGGATGTTGCCTTATTCGCTGGAGTTTTCCCATCTGAAAATCATGGCCACAATCCTACCATTTTGTTAGTAGATACTGCCTTCCACGGCCTTCATGTAATTATCGGGACTAAGTACAAGTGTTTATTTTAGGTGGCCCTCACAAGAAAAAATATGTCTGAGTGCTGGCATTTTAATTAATTATTTCAGTGTTAATTTTGATACTTTTGAAGATGCAGACTTGAACTGTGATGGGTGATGATATGGATGCAGTTTTTGAGTAGTGATTTGTGTTCAACGATAGGGGCCAGCACAGTCCTTAATTAAAATTGTTACAAACTCTTTAGTGATTTGAAATATTTATATTAATCTTTGTGCAAGTTTCACAGTGACGCACATATCGTGACTTTTTAATTTTGCTCGCTGATGCTATCCAGATGAGTAAAGACTATATTTGCCTGAGAAAATTGAAATCTAAACTAATTTACTAATTTTTTGTTAAATTGACACTGTCAGTGAATATTTTAAGTAATTTTTTTGAAGTTATACTTCTTTTGGCACGTTGAGGGTAAAAGTTTAGTGTGCAACGGTAGTTGCGTGTGCACAGTGTAACAAAATTTGACAGTGAACTTGGTAGGAGTATGACCCAACGCGCATGCGCGAATCATCTAGCTATATACAAACGCAAGGTACGCAACATAGCACGTTGTTATATTTAAAACAGACAGAAAATCAGTTCATGTAATAAGCAAATTGAAAAACATTTCATTTATATTAGTAACTCATTGTGAATATATAAATATATATATATCTTATTAATTAATTTTACTTACATTGTGCCGTGAAAAATTTGTCATTGACAAAAATTGTATAGTAAAATTTTGAAAGTGTTTTAGTATATTTGAGGTTAATTTTTGTAAGTATTGAATTAGGTTCTTTAATCAAACCTTTATTAATTGTATTTATATTGTCTTTCTTCAATCATTTTATCGTTTTCCTACTTACATAAATTATTTGCATACGTAATTAAATTTTATTTTAGTATAACTTTAATGCGCGTACGTAAGTACACGCACCCATGTTTTTGTTACCTTTCTGAGAACATTTGAATGGTGGAATCCTTCATGCATGTGTATTATTTGAGTCAAAAAGAAGTTTTAACATTTTACATTCATTTCATTACATTTTGAGAATAACTGCAGTTTTACAAAATTGATCCCATTTATTTACCTTTTGAAAGGAAGGTGNTCATTTCATTACATTTTGAGAATAACTGCAGTTTTACAAAATTGATCCCATTTATTTACCTTTTGAAAGGAAGGTGGTATTTTGAAAGTAACAAAACTCAGATTTTAAAATTAATTCTGTTTCAAAATTTTTTTCCCCTTGAGTATTTTTTTTACACATTTAACATGTTAGTCATGAAAATCACATGCCATTTGTTATTTGTAGCGGGTAGTTCTTGTATTANTCATTTCATTACATTTTGAGAATAACTGCAGTTTTACAAAATTGATCCCATTTATTTACCTTTTGAAAGGAAGGTTGTATTTTGAAAGTAACAAAACTCAGATTTTAAAATTAATTCTTTTTCAAAATTTTTTTACACATTTAACATGTTAGTCATGAAAATCACATGCCATTTGTTATTTGTAGCGGGTAGTTCTTGTTTTANTTTTTTTACACATTTAACATGTTAGTCATGAAAATCACATGCCATTTGTTATTTGTAGCGGGTAGTTCTTGTTTTATGGTCTGTCTCATATAAGTTGGTGAGATTTTGACAGTTCGACAAAAGTAGCGCCAATGTTTACTTTTTTTTTGTATCCTTTCGCCATCGGCTGGTGCGTCAAGTGGCGGCTTTATATTTATTTTATTAACATGATGTCAGTTAATCCACTTTCTATTGTAATGCTAAACAAATTTTAAGGTTTTTATAGACTCACATCTGTCTAAAAATTTGTAGGTTTTAAAAGTAAAAACAGAAAATCTTGCAAAAAATAAACTAATTGTTACCTATTTTTTTTATTTATGACAGACAACGATATTGGGTTAACATTTGCAAGACGGTAATTGTAGTTCTTTGTTAAGACTGGCAATAAAAGTAATACAGGAAACTTGCTTGACAACGCACTTTTCATTCGCCAACAAATAACTTACCACCGACTTTTGCAAGGCAGTTATTCTTTTATTACTGATACTAAACAGCTTGAGTTAGAAATATGTGGCATGGAATAACATAAGAATTCTTCGAAATTCTCATGCGCATCCCATTTTCTTCGTTTTATTAATACAGATTAGTAACAATACGAAAACAACAAAAATTTGGGTTACGCCCTCTTGACCAACATCAAACCCTAGACCGACTGTCTATCGCAGGAAGGGCGTGTTGTAACAGATGGCTTGGTAGGGCCTGTTGTCAACCGGTAGCAGCACTTTGACCTGCCTCTTGATTCCGTGTTTGTAAAAGTTCATGACAAGAGTTTGAAATATATATCGTCTAATTATTTGAAAAAATTATTTAACTATACCCTCTGATATTTTTGTAGGCTTTTGGAATTAATATCAAGCATGTTGTGAAGAGTGGCGGTACGACATTAAAATATCTCCAATGTTTGAAGTTGCATTTCATTTGAGTACGGACCGTTTTAATGTCAGTTTCATTTTGAACACATATAAATTACTACTTTAGCTTAAAGTGTAGTTTGTAACACTAATAACAGCTGGTTTGTGAACATGTAAAGTAAAACATATTAATTCATCTAGGAACTCTTTCTTATTCGCGTATTTTCTGCTGGTTTGATATGCGTTGGCAGTGCAGTCAGAATAGCCAACGTAATATTAATTTTAATTCGTTCATGCATCAGTTGATACAGGATTTTGTAAATGGTACATTGTTTGTTATGTATACATCAAGTTTCCACTCACTGACTGTCAAAATCTCGCCAACTTATATGAGACAGACCATATTCTTGTTGANATGTATACATCAAGTTTCCACTCACTGACTGTCAAAATCTCGCCAACTTATATGAGACAGACCATATTCTTGTTGCATATTTGTATCTTGTTGAAAGTGATTTGTTCTGTGTCTTAAGTGTACAATTTTTCCTTGTATATGTGTGGAATAACTGTTCATCTCAATACTGCAGTCATGCACATCAATGAATTTTCACATCATTCTCATTCATTTTTCATGGTGCCTAGCAATTAAATGAATTACACTAACTTTACAAACAGTACTCATAAATTTCCACATGTAATTATTTTCACTCCAGTAGAAGCCCAAACGTACATTTTTACAGGCATCATATATTATAAAAAATATGAATCAATTTCACTGTTACATTCGAAAATGAAAACAAGAAGTTACCCATATAACTAATGAGGCTACTTTCCTCTACTTGGATGCAAATAATTTTGAAAGGTTTGATGGTAGGTAGGGCTTGATGTCGTGTTGACAGAGATATCATTGACTAGATGGAGATTTTTGGACCTTCGCCATTGCGATGCAGATGTCTGTCATGGAAAAACATGACTGCACGAAAAAATTACTTAAATAAGACAAATAACCTATGGACGAGAAAATTAATATATGTGTACAACACTGGAAAATTTCAAGAGGGAATAGTCAAAAACAGAACGGTAACTAATTACGACAAATATTTGTACATATACACAACCAACAGATAACACATAGAAAACAACACAGGCTAGAACCAGCTTGAAAAAGTTAGGACAACACTGGCAAAATAAGAAGGAGCAAAATGGGACAACACAACAAAGAAACGCACTCAAACACAGCAGTTTCACCAGACACAACAGAATGCAAGTCAGGTATGCTGTAGTCAAGAATATGTATGCACAAAGCCAGAAAATTCCATGAAGGAAGATCACAGAGATAACATTTTAGATGGAACCAGAAACATGTACAATGGTAGTGTGAAAATAACGAATACACATGTGCCTTACCCAGGTCTTGAACCCAGAACACCTCGCACCATAGGCTGGCATTCAACCAACTGTATCATGGAGGAAANGTGCCTTACCCAGGTCTTGAACCCAGAACACCTCGCACCATAGGCTGGCATTCAACCAACTGTATCATGGAGGAAATGATTGGAAGCATCAACTTTGGTTGTAATCGCTATAAGGTTTGGTTAGACAAGGTTTACTAATCTAAAATATTTAACACAGGGCCATAATTTTGAAAACAAGTTTTTAAGTCTCTTAAATCATGTAGTTTTCATTGTCTACTGTAGCGCTCCTAACATATGTAAAATTTGGTGAGAACTGGTTGATTGTTCCCCAAAATGTAGCATAAAATCTCTACTTTCTTGTGTGGTTCTATCATCGTAAATGGCAGGAAAAATGTAATGAATTGGCACGTTTTATGTTGTTACAGATACTGCCAAAATATAAAATTTGGTTGAAATTAAGAGACATACATTTAAATGAACTACACTCACCTGAATTTGATGAGAATCAGTTGATTGTTTCCTAAGAGATGTCATAAAAATGTAATTTTTTCATGTGACACTATTAAAAAAAATGGCGCATGAAAGAGACACTCCGTAGACACATGTGATTTTTGTAATAAATACTGTCAGCATACTAAGTTAAATTGAAATATGGTTTTGTAGATGTAATGTACTAAGNCAGCATACTAAGTTAAATTGAAATATGGTTTTGTAGATGTAATGTACTAAGCAAAAATGTTGATGTTGCCTCCATTTTGAAAATAAGTGTTGGGCCTACTTAAAACTTATTAGTTAGTACGGCCTGCCTGCAGTTAGTACGGCCTACCTGTAGTATTGCTACATGATTGCCAAGTTTGGTAGGAACTAATTGGTTGTTTTTTAAGATGTTACGTACAAATTTTATTTTTTTAATTTGTGCTGTCTTACAAAATGCAGAAAAAGTGTTTGGTCAACATTGGTGCATGTAAATTGTTTCATAACATAAAATTTTCATAAATAACCAAATGAGATTTATGTTTTCTTTCAGAACATAAAATATTCATAAATAACGTAATGAGATTTGTTAGGTTTTATTTTTTCAGCAGGCCAAACACTTAAAAATCAAATTTTAGATTTTAGTTTAGGTAAAAGATAGAGGCAAGTCCACACACATTGTCAGTCAACTTTTATAATTTTTTGTGGTGTCTCAAAAAGCAGTTCATCAAGGTTGTACGGTATTCTGTTATACTCTTGTGGTACTTCTCCTTTGTAATAGTAGTTGGAAGTTGGTGCAAATAGTAAGGGTATTGCTAAGTAATTGATGCCTTAACCATAGGTTGTTGGTACTTAATTCTAGGTCACATTTTTCGTGAAAGAACTGAGAAGGATTGTTGGCGCAGTTAACGTAATTACTTCGGTGGGAAGCAACGAGTGTCCGGTGCAGTTCAGTTTGAAGTTCCCGAACCTGGCAGGCAGAGGGGAGGCTGCAACAGTAGACTACACGTACGGACTAGAGAAAACTGGCAACTTCAAGATGTCCTTCCAGAAGCCGTTATTTGGCTCCATGTCACCCATGTGAGTTCAGTGTTAAAGCGAGTGGTTACAGTGTTGGTGGTGGCAGCACTAGATGTGTGGTGGATTTGGGATGCAAATCAAAGGGAGCTATTCTCATCTGTCACGTGTAGAGTTGTAAAACTTCTGTTTCCTCTACCAAACTAAATGTGATACGAGCGAGTTGAACATATAAAAAAGGTTAAAGATTTTTTTTATATATCTTATTGTTTTGTGAAATTATATTGATGTTTACTTGTTAAAGTACCAAATCATTTTAAAAATAACATTAATAATATTTTTTTAAGCAAGAATATAATAATTTTAACTTAGTCATTTTTCTCAATTTTCATACTGTTTCACATTATCATCTCATATCACAACAAAAACTTATGTTTGTTATATGCTAAAATTATAGACAGTAAATTTAGTCTCTTAAAAATTTGGTAGGAATGGAGATGAAAGAAAAAGGAGTCATAAATATGCCCTCGGATGATGGAGAATTTTTTGACAAATTATTCCAAGGTAGAAAATTTACAATATTTAATGGGCCTGAACATAGTTACTGGTTCACGATTTAGACATGATAATTTTGAAAGTGAACCTAACATGAGCGCAGTTGCAATTACACACATGCATTTGGTCATATTTTTTGCATTGATGCTCTGAGGTTTCTCTTGCTAAGCCAGTTTCTTCAGACAAACCCACCATCTTGCATTGGTATAGAAGAAAAATATTTTGTGTGATTATGTGCATGTTTATATGTGATGTGTTGATTTATGTGGGAAGTAACCGGAGTGTAGACAGTAATGCTCAAAACAAAACAAGTCCATATTAACTGACATTAGTGTGGAGCATTATTATTTGACAATGATAACATGTGAAACTACACCAGTTAAAAGTAAGAAGAGTTAACTTGATGCTTGCTGATGAACGTACACTGGAGAGCCAAAAAAACTGGTATAGGCGTGCGTATGCAAATAACAGNCATAACATAAAATTTTCATAAATAACCAAATGAGATTTATGTTTTCTTTCAGAACATAAAATATTCATAAATAACATAATGAGATTTGTTAGGTTTTATTTTTTCAGCAGGCCAAACACTTAAAAATCTAATTTTAGATTTTAGTTTAGGTAAAAGATAGAGGCAAGTCCACACACATTGTTAGTCAACTTTTATAATTTTTTGTGGTGTCTCAAAAAGCAGTTCATCAAGGTTGTACGGTATTCTGTTATACTCTTGTGGTACTTCTCCTTTGTAATAGTAGTTGGAAGTTGGTGCAAATAGTAAGGGTATTGCTAAGTAATTGATGCCTTAACCATAGGTTGTTGGTACTTAATTCTAGGTCACATTTTTCGTGAAAGAACTGAGAAGGATTGTTGGCGCAGTTAACGTAATTACTTCGGTGGGAAGCAACGAGTGTCCGGTGCAGTTCAGTTTGAAGTTCCCGAACCTGGCAGGCAGAGGGGAGGCTGCAACAGTAGACTACACGTACGGACTAGAGAAAACTGGCAACTTCAAGATGTCCTTCCAGAAGCCGTTATTTGGCTCCATGTCACCCATGTGAGTTCAGTGTTAAAGCGAGTGGTTACAGTGTTGGTGGTGGCAGCACTAGATGTGTGGTGGATTTGGGATGCAAATCAAAGGGAGCTATTCTCATCTGTCACGTGTAGAGTTGTAAAACTTCTGTTTCCTCTACCAAACTAAATGTGATACGAGCGAGTTGAACATATAAAAAAGGTTAAAGATTTTTTTATATATCTTATTGTTTTGTGAAATTATATTGATGTTTACTTGTTAAAGTACCAAATCATTTTAAAAATAACATTAATAATATTTTTTAAAGCAAGAATATAATAATTTTAACTTAGTCATTTTTCTCAATTTTCATACTGTTTCACATTATCATCTCATATCACAACAAAAACTTATGTTTGTTATATGCTAAAATTATAGACAGTAAATTTAGTCTCTTGAAAATTTGGTAGGAATGGAGATGAAAGAAAAAGGAGTCATAAATATGCCCTCGGATGATGGAGAATTTTTTGACAAATTATTCCAAGGTAGAAAATTTACAATATTTAATGGGCCTGAACATAGTTACTGGTTCACGATTTAGACATGATAATTTTGAAAGTGAACCTAACATGAGCGCAGTTGCAATTACACACATGCATTTGGTCATATTTTTTGCATTGATGCTCTGAGGTTTCTCTTGCTAAGCCAGTTTCTTCAGACAAACCCACCATCTTGCATTGGTATAGAAGAAAAATATTTTGTGTGATTATGTGCATGTTTATACGTGATGTGTTGATTTAAGTGGGAAGTAACCGGAGTGTAGACAGTAATGCTCAAAACAAAACAAGTCCATATTAACTGACATTAGTGTGGAGCATTATTATTTGACAATGATAACATGTGAAACTACACCAGTTAAAAGTAAGAAGAATTAACTTGATGCTTGCTGATGAACGTACACTGGAGAGCCAAAAAAACTGGTATAGGCGTGCGTATGCAAATAACAGAGGTATGGAACCAATCAGTAACGCGATGCAGTCGGCAGCGCCTATATAAGACTACAAGCGTCTGGCAAAGTTGCTAGATCGGTTACTGCTGCTACAATGGCAGGTTATCAAGATTTAAGTGAGTTTGAACGTGGTGTTATAGTCGGCGCACGAGAGATGAGACATAGTATCTCCAAGGTAGCGATAAAATTTGGATTTTCACGTACAGCCATTTCACGAGTGTGCCGTGAATATCGAGAATCCGGTAAAACATCAAATTTTCGACATTGCTGCGACCGGAAAAAGATCGTGAACGAACGGGTCAAATGACAACTGACGAGAATCATTAAACGTGATAGATGTGCAACCCTTTCTCAAATTGGCGCAGATTTCAATGCTAGGGCATCAACAAGTGCCAGCGTGCGAACTATTCAACGGACCATCATTTATATGGGCTTTCGGAGCTGAAGGCCCACTCGTGTACCATTGTTGACTGCACGAGACAAAGCTTTATGCCTCGCCTGGGCCCACCAACACCGCCATTGGACTGTTGATGACTGGAAACACGTTGCCTGGTTTGACGAGTCTCATTTCCAATTGTATCGGGCGGATGGACGTGCACGGGTATGGAGACATCCTCATGAATCCGTGGACCCTACATGTCAACAGGGAACAGTTCAAGTTGGTGGAAGCTCTGTCATGGTATGGGGCGTGTGCAGTTGGCCTGAAATGGGACCCCTGATATGTCTAGATACGACTCTGATAGGTGACAGATACGTAAGACATTAGTCGAGCCCATGCCACGTCGTCTTGCGACACTTCTGCATGCTCGCGGGGGCCCTACACGATATTAGGCAGGTGTACCAGTTTTTTTGGCTCTTCAGTGTACGTCCTAGGTTCTATGATTCCCACGGAGTGGAGTGGAGAAATTTGGGTTTGCTCTTAATTAGGGGTTTTGAGAACCAAAGAGGATGAAGAGGAGAGTACAGAGCAGTGCTGGCTGGAATGCAAGGGCAGGNACACGATATTAGGCAGGTGTACCAGTTTTTTTGGCTCTTCAGTGTACGTCCTAGGTTCTATGATTCCCACGGAGTGGAGTGGAGAAATTTGGGTTTGCTCTTAATTAGGGGTTTTGAGAACCAAAGAGGATGAAGAGGAGAGTACAGAGCAGTGCTGGCTGGAATGCAAGGGCAGGGGAAATGGGAGAGCTCTGAGAAACCCTGGTGACCAGCTGCATCGTCCAGCACAATTCCCACATGTGAAAATTCGGGAGTGACCCCATTGGGAATCAAACCTAGTTCGCCTTGTTACGGGACGAGCAATCTAGCTGCTACACCACCGTGGCCCGGGTTCCCAAGGTAAGGCCTTTAAAGGTTCTGCTGGAATTGTTAATAGCAGTCCTTGATATACCCCTGTTTGTGTTACTGCAACCCTGCGTGTGTACCACCAGTGATTCTTTCTTACAAGAGGTGCTTGAAATGTCCACCTCGCATCTGAGGGCACGCCTACACAAATTGCATCAGTGACTGACATGTTGAAACACCCCAGGTGTGCCAAACATCTACTGGCAACCTTGCACCACATGCTGGTGAAGCATTGCAATGTCTGTAACAGGTGTTGTGTAAATGATGGTATGGGTCCTCCCAGAGACATTAATACGCTGGGTTCAGGTCAGGGGAACGTACAGACTAGGTAACTGGTCCTGCAACACCCATCCACCTGTATGGGAATCGCTCATCTATATACTTTACTAAAATGTGGTGGCGCTCTATTATTAGAGACCTGGAAAATTCGCAAATTCGTTTGGCGACAAGCTAGAGTTCAAACACATGTACATTTGACTTTCTCTTTCTATTGGATCATCCTTTGTAAGCCATGGCCTGGACAAATATGAGCCACTAACTAACCTTCAAGAAAAACAAGGTCGAAGTCTGTGTGAATGACTAACTGAGGATCAACTACACTACCGATAGTGTAGTGTAGCTTGTTTACAATTGAATCCGGGGAATTTCTGGGCCTCTACTCATGCATGAGCCACATGTGGTGTATCACATCCAATGGGACAAACTCAAGGGGCACACATAACTATTGTTGCAAAAATATATGAAAGGCCAGGAAAGTATTCACATTGTAGTACTTGTCCACCTGCGCGCACACACACACACACACACACACACACACACACACACAGAGGGGGAGAGAGAGAGAGAGATAGAAAAACGACACATTTTCCACGAGGGTGAGGCGGGAAAATTGAGAAATTGCAGGTATAGTTGATTAGTATGGTTAGGAGCTGTGATTATCTTATATTGAGGCCTGGCTTGTATGGTGCATCATCTGTGGTCATTCCTTCTCTGCCTGAGTTTGTTGGTGGTGAGGCCGATGCATTCTGCAGTACAGTGTTGACACTGTAGCTGATAAATCACATTTTCTGTTGCACAGTTGTAGTTGTCTTGAATGGGGTATGTACTGCTAGTGAGTTGCTGCAAGGTTAGCTAATTAAGGGTTGTTACCAATACGTCTACCAAGTACATATCGTGTATTGGGATGTAAGTTATTTAATAGGAAACCTGAGGAAATCACCTTTATTATTGCCCATCACTACATTTTATTAATTATAAAGCACAAGATGTTAAGATGCCTAGTGCTAGACCACTCAAGTGAAAAACTAGTATTTGACATGTTAAATGATTTTGGGCATGTTTGACTACCTTTCACAATATCACTTTTGATCAAAAAAACACTTGTGCTCTTTGATCAGATGAACTATGCTAAAAAGAGAATTATTATAGAAATGTTGACAAAGCATTTTTGTTTTATAGTTATATCTCAGTCATGCTGAAAGTCGTTTGACATGTAAACCCTATCTTTTCATTCTGCCTGTTCCACACTAGGCAGCCGCACTAATGTTTTTAAGGTTTTGTTAAGTTGTTTGCACTGCAGTGAAATGTACGCCTAGTCAGAGAAACATTGTTCATCACTTGTTACTACTCAAGTAAAAACATTGACCTCAACATTTTTTAGACTGCAAAAATGAGATGCCCTTCAGCTTTTGGAAATCAAATTTGTTTTAAAACATAGTACATATTACATTAGAATAAATACGCTATGTGCATGGCCAGTGTCCAAATGGTGACGTACAAACACTGTGTCCATATCACCAGATTAATGGATACTTTGTACAGGTTGGTTGTTAAACTTGCAGGTTCACCGCCTCTCTCTTCCGAGACAACGAACAATGGCAACCATCTGGATATAGCCTCCTTGGTTATGGTAGCCAACTCGACTTCTCTTTTTTCTCTGCTGCTAATGTAAGTTTCATGTGAAGTAGTTTGTCTGTGTACCAGTTGTAATATTTAAGAACTTAACTTTGTACTATAGTCTCACAGCTACTATAAGTATGATACAACATGATGAAAATATCAACAATGATAAACCGAAACCAACTTCACTGTGACTGCTAGAATTTGCAGCACAACAGTTTACACAAAGGTTATAATTTTTCATCACCACTTATAAGGCACTATAGAATATACTAGGGATGTCACCAGGGCCANGTTTACACAAAGGTTATAATTTTTCATCACCACTTATAAGGCACTATAGAATATACTAGGGATGTCACCAGGGCCAGACTTAGAGACCCAGGGCCCCTAGGCAATTACAGAGTCCAGGCCCCCTTTTTGGTAATTTAACAAAATAACCTATTTTATTTTATATTTGATTACCATTTAGAATGTGTGCGTNGTTTACACAAAGGTTATAATTTTTCATCACCACTTATAAGGCACTATAGAATATACTAGGGATGTCACCAGGGCCGGACTTAGAGACCCAGGGCCCCTAGGCAATTACAGAGCCCAGGCCCCCTTTTTGGTAATTTAACAAAATAACCTATTTTATTTTATATTTGATTACCGTTTAGAATGTGTGCGTGCGTGCAGTGCGGAACCAAAGAATATGTACCTAAGTAATTGGTGACGCAAAGATTACGCGCTAGACATTGGATGGACGGAATTTCTACAAAAATCCACAATAAATATCATCAGAATCTTTAAATTAATAAGAAATATTTAAAAGAAAAATATATATATATGTGCTAGACTTTTCCTAAACTTTAGTTAGACTAAATTTCATCAATAATACACAGGAAATGCTTCATATATCATCAAAAATTCGAAATTAATAAAAATTAAAAACTATCAAACCATATTCGTCTACTGGGTTAGACTTTTGCTAGACACCCTCATGTACAGTATTTAGTTCTGTAAAGTAATTGTATGTAACTAAAAGAAGAGCAATTTTTGGAATCGAGAATCGAGAGTGGTATCTGCATCAAGATCGAGAATAAAAAAAAATTGAATTGTTACATCCCTAGCATATACTATGTATTTCATAATGTGATAAATAAGGGGGAAATTTGGAACACATGGTGCTGACAGAGAGTGCAGATATTAAGTTCAAGCATGATAAGTTGCTAATTTTATGAGTTTAGTCTAGTATGTGACAAAAAAATTTTTCCTTCGTTAGATGAAAATTTTCTACTGCAGAGAAAGTTAGTTGAACTATTTCATTTTACAAAGTTAGAGACCTACGCACTGTTTGACAAAAATGGAAATAATTTCTAACCTAGAACCGCTGATCATGTAACAGTTTTTATCTTGCTGATGTGAGATGATGCATCTTGTGTTTGATTGAATGTTCTGTTTTAATTGTTGTGTGTCGTGCTTGTTGGCGCTATTTGATCCCACTAATTAAGCATATTTTATTTGAGTCTTAACCATTTTTAATGCTTAAGCCACTCAGAAAATGATAGATTTTTTTTTCTCCAGTTTCCAAATTATGATGGAACAGAGTTGGTTTCATGTCTTGTTCACATCCTTCCTCAATGTAATGTGATAATGGTTCACAAGTACAGTTGTTTGTGAAATCATTGTTGTAATGGAAAATATGGTTTCATTCTCCTTTCAGGCAACTATGGATTGCACAAACACACAACCCTCATACTTGAGGTATTGTATTTTATTTTTGTTAATAATGTAGTTGCATATTTTTCGATGCATTCAAACATAGTTTTAGACAAAAAGTTTTTTTCAATTAAATGTTTTATATTGTGCTACTGAAAGTTTGAAGTAAAGTTTCACAACAGTATCGCAGCCTAATCACAGTGGTGTAGCACAAACAATAAGGTCGAAACTGTATGCGTGTTCACTGGCATCGTAAATTACACTGAAATGTACAGTAAAACCCTGTTAAGAAGTTTTCCTGCTTAATAAGCTTTAGAAAGTTTGCACCTGACCTATTAAAAATGCCAAAATGTTACCCTTTTANACCTATTAAAAATGCCAAAATGTTACCCTTTTAAGAAGTTTTCCTGCGTAATAAGTACACATTTTTCATTATTTTTCTGAAACTTCATAACAGGGTCTCACTGTAATCAGTTTTGTGGGCATTGTGCTAATCCAAAATACATTTGGCTAGAAGTAAATGTCTGCTCATGCTATGATGAGACCAAAGCTCTTGTTAATTCCCTGTGGTGATTGTTGTAGATTGCTATTTCTTAACTTAGGTTTCTTTGCTATAGAAAACTCTTTCTGTTTCACGTATAGATTTCAATTAGTTATTTTTGGGTTATTAAGTATGATGCATATCTGCAGATTTTAATGGGTTTTAGATCAGAATTTAGAAAAGAGAATACTGCACTTGCCATAATCATGCAAGTAAGAAAATGATTTTATGACCCTGTATTAATGTGGGGATTCTGTAACCATAATTCAGAAATGTGTGTAAATCTAACAGAATTGTATTTTTTAACCAGCTGTTTTCATGCTGTTTTGCAGGTGAAACACAACCTACAGTGGGAGGGGGTATTCCGCAACCTGTCGTGCCTAAATCGCAACGTAGCGTTTGCAGTTCGAGAGCAGAGTGGCCCGAGTGTCAAGTCGGCTGTTAAACACATCCTCACAGTGGACCACAGGAACTCCCCAGTGTTCCCCACCAAAGGGAGCGCGTTCCAGCTCAAGTCAGAGTACGCTGGACTCGGAGGCGACATCGGCTTTTTCAAAAACGAAGCACACTTCGAAATGAACACGCAGTTACTGGAAGATGTGGTGAGATTACTGGAGTAAGACTACATTATGTTTTTAATGTGATGTAGGTTATGTTTATAAAAAGCTTTTGGATAGGGTTTGCAAAAATTAATTTAAAATTTTTTAGTACCATATTTTTGTTGCTGTTGCTAACATGCCTTACTTGTCATGAATGAGCCAGTAAAAGGGGCTGTCTCAGCAGCCAAGTAAAGCATTTCTGCAGGGTGTTGACTGTACTGGATTTATACTTTATTCTTTTGCNAGGGGCTGTCTCAGCAGCCAAGTAAAGCATTTCTGCAGGGTGTTGACTGTACTGGATTTATACTTTATTCTTTTGCACGCACTGGATATACTGCAATCAATGTCAATACTGGAACTTTTTGGTGCTTGTCTTTGTTACATCAGAACCACCATATTGTCTCATCACAAGGCATCAGCATGCATATTAAATGCAAATTAATTTCGTATGTAAGCTTTCTTGAATGGTACATAATTATATTAATGCCGCGCCATTCAAGTATAGTTTTGTAACAAATTATGGTCACAGTTGATTGCACTGTTTACCTATCACCACAACAGTTGCACATAAAATTTCAAGTAACACTGCAAATATATCACCAGGCATGAAATTATTTTTGTTACACTACCTGTTCAGTAGCTTAATTGTGTAATTGTAATGTGATTTTTTATGTCTACCATTATTAAAATTTTTAAAAATTAATTTTAAAGCTTGTAAGACCACTTAATAAATATAACTAAAATAGTAAAAAGTATTTGTAACTACATATTCTTAGGCTTCAGGACTTTGAGTCGCTTTATAAGTTTTTGTTCTTTGAAAGTTTCAGCAGTCATTACAGTTGCCACCTTGCATTTATAATTCCATTATCCAAAATTTACGTTACCCATGTTTAGTTTTAGGAACATTAAAAAATTAACTGCTGAACAATTAAGTTAAAATTCTAATCCTCTGCACAGCTCCTGGAAAATCTACAAAATGTATAGATAACTTGAATACTTGTTGCAGAGAAACACATTTGTATACACTCATACAAGATAATGCCCTAACAATGCAATGTGCGACTGACTGCCTGCTAATAATGTCTACAAAATGTAAACTGTACCGATGCTGTGAGTTACGATGTTGTTCAGTCAGAAAGTAATACCTCCTATTTTTTCTCTTTTAATTTACAAGAAAACGNAGGGGCTGTCTCAGCAGCCAAGTAAAGCATTTCTGCAGGGTGTTGACTGTACTGGATTTATACTTTATTCTTTTGTACGCACTGGATATACTGCAATCAATGTCAATACTGGAACTTTTTGGTGCTTGTCTTTGTTACATCAGAACCACCATATTGTCTCATCACAAGGCATCAGCATGCATCTTAAATGCAAATTAATTTCATATGTAAGCTTTCTTGAATGGTACATAATTATATTAATGCCGCGCCATTCAAGTATAGTTTTGTAACATATTATGGTCACAGTTGATTGCACTGTTTACCTATCACCACAACAGTTGCACATAAAATTTCAAGTAACACTGCAAATATATCACCAGGCATGAAATTATTTTTGTTACACTACCTGTTCAGTAGCTTAATTGTGTAATTGTAATGTGATTTTTTATGTCTACCATTATTAAAATTTTTAAAAATTAATTTTAAAGCTTGTAAGACCACTTAATAAATATAACTAAAATAGTAAAAAGTATTTGTAACTACATATTCTTAGGCTTCAGGACTTTGAGTCGCTTTATAAGTTTTTGTTCTTTGAAAGTTTCAGCAGTCATTACAGTTGCCACCTTGCATTTATAATTCCATTATCCAAAATTTACGTTACCCATGTTTAGTTTTAGGAACATTAAAAAATTAACTGCTGAACAATTAAGTTAAAATTCTAATCCTCTGCACAGCTCCTGGAAAATCTACAAAATGTATAGATAACTTGAATACTTGTTGCAGAGAAACACATTTGTATACACTCATACAAGATAATGCCCTAACAATGCAATGTGTGACTGACTGCCTGCTAATAATGTCTACAAAATGTAAACTGTACAGATGCTGTGAGTTACGATGTTGTTCAGTCAGAAAGTAATACCTCCTATTTTTTCTCTTTTAATTTACAAGAAAACGNGATGCTGTGAGTTACGATGTTGTTCAGTCAGAAAGTAATACCTCCTATTTTTTCTCTTTTAATTTACAAGAAAACGAAATGCCATGTACATAGCATAATAGCCACAATATTCACAATTAATTTGTCTTTTTTTCAATATAATCATCTTCTATGTCCACGGTAATTTCCACCTTGAAACAAGAGCATGTATTTCGTTGCAGTAGAAATCATGGTCCTGCTTCCTCAGCCACTGGTGCATGGAATTTTCCAGGGTCACCGCATCTTCAAAGTGATACTCACAATTTGCTTCCTTTAGTGGGCCAGGCTGTAAGATAGATGGTGTAAGACTTCCCAGCCAATTTTTTTAATGTTGCCAGTCGTATTATAACTGGTGTGTGGTCTTGCATCGTAGTGCAAAAGAACACCCATCGTAGCTTTTGATGGATGAACTCGCTGAAGACGTGCTTGAAGCTTTGTGATGGTATTGATGTATTGGATAGAATTTATTGCGAACCCTTCCTCCAAACAATTAAACAAATCACACCATTTGCACCCCAAAAGACAGTTCCTATAATCTTCCCTCCAGAACGCACTGTTTTGAAGTTTTTCTTTGTGTGCGACGTTGTGTGGTGCCTTTCCATCGTCTGCCTCTTGGACTTAGGTTCAAAAAAATGAACCCTCATCTTGTCTCCAGTCATAATTTTCGTCAAGAACTCCTCCCTGTCCCACATTGAAGCGCTGCAACAGATTGGAGGCTATTGTTTTCCTTGCCACTTTAATCTAGTCGGTTAATATTTTTGGTACCCGGCGTGCACAAACTTAGAAATAGCAAAGTTTTTCAATAATAGAAATCACACTGTCTTTACTGATGGAGAATGGAGACACAATCCTCCTCCACAATCCTCACCTATACACATTGGCCACCCTCCTCCACAACCCTCAACAATCCTTCGCAATTCTCACCAATCCACCTCCACAATCCTC
>NQII01002791.1:286078-299819 GCA_002778355.1 Clitarchus hookeri
CCTCAGCAACCCTCCTCCACAATCCTCACCAACCCTCCTCTGCAGCCCTGCCCCACAATTCTCCTCCACAATCCTCATCCTCCTCCACAATCCTCATCCTCCTCCTCCTCCACAATCTTCATCCTCCCCAGCAATCCTCCTCCACAATCCTCACATATCTTCCTCGTCAACCCTCCTCCACAACCCTCACCAATCCACAGCAAACATCACTAATCCTCAGAAAACATAACCAATCTTCCCCAATTCGTCACCAATCCTTAGCACACTGATGATCTCGTCGACACGTAGGATGTTGTGTGGAGTTACTGCAGTCGCCGGCCGGCCGCTCTGCATTGCATCAACCAACTGTTTCCCCTTCAGCTTCTGTACAGCGACAAACCTATTGTCTAATGGTGCTGATATCCACTGGTGCATCATCATACACCTTTCATGAGTGTGAATGGGCGTTTCACCTTCCGTATTCAGGAATACAATCGCAGAACGCTTTCCTATACGTATGTCAATGTCAGTCATTTTTAAATGTATGCAGTGCTGCCATCTGTTGATGTAGAACACTGTTACTGCATTGGACTATAGAGAAGGTTTGCAGAACCATGCCAAATTCCACATTTTACAAAATAGTGCAATATTGGAGGAAAATAATAGGAGGTATTATTTTCTGACTGACCCTCATAGGTGCAGCAAACCGTACTTTACGACATGAAGAAACAGAAAAATCAGTTGTTCCAATTTAAAGAAAGACATGGAAAACCTTGAAAACAAATTAAACAATGCTTTTAGGTAAAAGTGGTGATCTTGATGCTTCATTCATTAAATGGTTTTACATACAGTGAATGAACTAGTCAACATTATTGGACGAATGTTGATTGGACTCGAATAGGATACCATATTTTTGCATGCATAGGTAGTGTGTATGTATGTCGTGCCATAAGTTTCAGTTGAATAAATCAGGATAATTAATACCTCGAGTATAGGTGGCACTGGATTGTAGTATTCTCGCATACACTGCTGCTAACTGAAGTGGCAACAGCACAATATCACGTCTCAGTAAATAAAGGATGAGACGAGCTACAGTGGAGCATCTATGATCTTGTTGTATCCCCACCTCTCCTACCTGCGGTTGTCTTCCCCTATCACTGTTGCAAATGGTCTTGCCTGTCGTCCCCTTCCCATTGCATTCGCTTCACTTTACCAACATTGCTAACTTGAGTTGTAAGCAATGCTGTTGTACAATAACATAACTCTACCAGTAGTGATTATTATTGTTTATGTGCAAAATCCAAAATTNTGTAAGCAATGCTGTTGTACAATAACATAACTCTACCAGTAGTGATTATTATTGTTTATGTGCAAAATCCAAAATGGAGAAGAATAGACTTAATTACAGAGTTAATTCAAGTTAAAAGTTGTACAATATGAACAAGAACATAGGAAAATAATAGCTGGGAGAAAATTAAGTGTGAATGAGAAAAATGCTACGAGATGGTGTCAAGAGAAAGACAAACTACAAACAACCCATAAAACCAAGTATGCATTGCAAGATATCAAATACTACTTTTATTTGCAAAAAAAAGTTGATCAACATAAACGAATCATGCGAGTACAATGAAGGTTGCCATACAGTATCATCATAGCCCTACATGTGTCCCTTGTGAGTTTAATGCGGTTTGCTTGCACGGATGTGCCACAAGGGGGCATACAAACAGTTAAAACTTTACAAAGAATTCATTTTCACTCTAAATAGAAAAATACTGCCATACTTGGAAAGCCTTTATTTGCTTTTTATTTCAGAAAATAAATGTAATATCTCATCTACCATGAAGAACCATTTTTTTTATACTAATGCCACGTGCAGATTCACTTTAATAACACTTCTTAATATCAAAGTGTATTGTTTATGCCATGGATGCATTACCTGTTTGTAATCACTGTAGTTTTCAGTGATTGTGTATCAACATTTTACATGGACACCATTTTTCCGTGATTGACCTCTTGAGTAATTCGTAGGAATGGCGGTAGTGTCGATAGCGTAGAAAATCTATTGCTTAGTGCACACCTGAAGATTCTTATATCTAATGCCAGTTTCTTTTAATTCATGGCTGAAGGACTTGTTTGTTTACAATAGCAAAATTATGTTGCGTAAATATTCTACTTTTCTGGTGAATAAATTTTACGTATAAATTATTATTGCGCATAGTACAAATTTGGCATTAACTATGTTGTTATATAATTGTCAAGGAACCAGTTCTTGTTTCTCAAGGCTAAGAACTGGTGTAACTGAGAACTGACCACCAGAAGCAACCCATCTGTACCTGAAGTAATTTTTTGTATTACACAACTGTCAAACTATACATTTGTTTTTAATATTTTTTACCNAACCCATCTGTACCTGAAGTAATTTTTTGTATTACACAACTGTCAAACTATACATTTGTTTTTAATATTTTTTACCTTCTTAACATGTGTGCTTGGATTATCCCCAATATGTTGGCCATTTTATTTTTTCCACTATTGTCCATAAAGACACCTTGTTCACGACTGTTTTTGTATAAAGATTACCTGGTAAATATAATTAAGAGAATTCTGTAACTGTCTTTATATAAAGACAGTAAAAAGTTATAGAATAAGGCCTGGGAAGTATATGCTTGTTGTGTGGTTAATTTAAAATATGATCCGCACTTTGTAATGGATGTAAGACCAGAAGAAAAACAAACATGATAGTGATAATGATTGTAACACAATATGTATACATTTGCAGTATGCATATAATTAGTTAGGTGATTTTCAGTCACCTCACAGAAAAACTGTTGTACTGTAATGTTTAAAACTAAGTTTACAGTAAAATGTAATAAATAATAAGGTATTAGTATTCTCAGTTCTCGTATGGTATATATTTCTTGGTGGCATAAAGATAATACTTTGTGTTGTAAGGTTGTGCAGACTTGTATCCATGCTGGCTGCCTGAATCGGTTCAGTGACAAAACAGTCAGTATATGTGACAAATTTTTCCTCGGAGGACCATCTTCAGTGCGTGGTTTCATGTTGCGAGGAGTTGGGCCTCACATGGACAAAAATGCTGTTGGAGCTGATGTAAGTTACGNTCAGTGCGTGGTTTCATGTTGCGAGGAGTTGGGCCTCACATGGACAAAAATGCTGTTGGAGCTGATGTAAGTTACGTAACTAGTAATTTTGCTTTTAGCTTGTGTGTTTTGATTTCATTTTCAAAATTTGTTACTGTTTTGTAATAGTTTGAAATACATTTGCCATTCACATGATCATTTATATTTTGGTAAGTTTCATGTTTATAGTTTATAAAATAAATGTGTTAAAATTTGTGATGATTTTATTATTAGTATATTGTCATCAGCCAATATTGACTATCAGTATGTAAAGATGGGTTGCAGAATTGACTAACAATAAATGCCAATATTACAAATGTGAATTGTGTAGTGTATGTCACATAAAATTTTATCACTTTTATCGTCAACACATTATGCATATTCTATGCGTCAGATCTTTTCAGACCATATAGGCCATTCACAGTTACTTCACACTTTTCTGAAGCCCTGCTGAAGTTCTACTTTTGGTTACTGATTATGCATCTTTCTGCTACATGTAAACATAAATACTGCCATGTGTTGATTACATTTTAACTGTCAAATCCTTTTACTGTTTTNAGAATTGACTAACAATAAATGCCAATATTACAAATGTGAATTGTGTAGTGTATGTCACATAAAATTTTATCACTTGTATCGTCAACACATTATGCATATTCTATGCGTCAGATCTTTTCAGACCATATAGGCCATTCACGGTTACTTCACACTTTTCTGAAGCCCTGCTGAAGTTCTACTTTTGGTTACTGATTATGTATCTTTCTGCTACATGTAAACATAAATACTGCCATGTGTTGATTACATTTTAACTGTCAAATCCTTTTACTGTTTTNATCTTTCTGCTACATGTAAACATAAATACTGCCATGTGTTGATTACATTTTAACTGTCAAATCCTTTTACTGTTTTCAGCTTTTCAAAGAATTATGTCATATTTTAAAAACCATTGCATATTAAGGGGCCACGGTGGCTTACCGGTTAACCTGCTAGCCTCCCACCAAGGCTATTCATTTAATTAATTTTTGTGCCAGTAATAATATTACTTTGTCAACTTGAAATTTGTATTTATTTTGGACAGTGTTGTTGGCACTTAATGCGTAAATGGTAAATTTAATTAATGTTTACTTTTGAGAGTGTATTTGAAAATATTGTGCTTTATTTGTTATTTCTCTTATGAGAATTCTTGTCAGCTTATCGTAATAATTAATTTGTGTGCGACTTTTTCTAACTATGTATGTGGTAAATACTGGTTGCCATATTGATACTATCGATATGGCAACCTAGAGAGTGATGTGCAGAGTTTTTGGGCTAACTTTTAAAATCTGCTGCAATCATGAGGTAGAATCCTCTTAATGCTGCTTTGTGAGTAGCTTTTTACTTATTTTTTCCCAGTTGTGTTTGCACTAATTAGTTCATGTTTTGAATGAGTTGTTCGCTATAAATTGTACAGTTATTGGTAGCAGCGTTATGCCCGTCTGTGCCTGGTAGCTGTGGACGGCGATTGATGTTGTGGTGTCCAAAGCCAACATTTTAATGCACAGATAAGAATTTACTTGTTTTCCGTTGCATGCGCATGGAACACTACCTTAATTTGGCAAGAACAGTGTTCTACTAATTATGTAGTACGAAACAGCAGTTACAGAATTCCGGTCACCTTGTGGTCTTATATGTATCAAAATTGCAACTTTTTGAAATTTGTTAATACTAACAGACTCAAAAGGTAATAAGACAAAATATTTTAAGAACTCTTTTCTTTGTTTAATGTGTTAATATGCAAAAAAAAATTATTCTCTCTGTTAGGGTACACACAGGTTAATTTTTCAAACTTTCATTTAATGCAAAAAAAATTTTATTTGCTTGTCGTGTGCAATTTTTGTCAACACCAAAAATTACATCTGACGAAACACTCTTGTTACTCTTACCATGTTGAAAATACAGATATTTATTTTTAAAGTAACTATGAAGCATAAATCAAGATAAAACTATTCTTTAGTTTGTCATTTCTTGTTTAAAAATTGTTAAAAAAAAGAAACCTGTGAAATTTCTTTTCATATTTAAAATTCAATTGACTGACTCACTGTAGGTGTTTGTAGAATGAAGAGATTTTGGGAGGCTGTAAAGTTTTTTTTGTTTTTGCTTGTGTCTTACACCTGCCAACCCAAAATTAAGATTGTATGGTCCTTGAGTGGTCGTGTGGGCACACCGCAGAGGTTATCTTTTGTGATGTCCCGATGCGCCTTCGTGGGCTGGTGGCACATCACCTCACCTCAATCACCCTCATCGGCTCTCAAGACCTTGCTGTTATGAACCACCCAAATCTCTTCACTCTCAGATTACGTATGAATGTTCACAATTTAGGTCTATAACCATTTTTAGGTCAATTTTATGACTTTTTAACAATGTCTGTGTTGACGTTAGTTCTTAGGGTTATTATTTTACATAGTTAACATTTTTGTGTTATACACGATATGGCACATTACACATAATACACCTAAATATTTTGCATTGACTGTATTTAATCCTGTTACAAGTGTTGTGAAAATATCAGTTGTATTTATCCTCTTGTTATTAATATGTGTTGCGTTATTTCGTTAAAATGACGGCCTCAGATGGAATATATATTAAAACGAAGGATCTACCAGTCCAACGAAAAATACAGTAAATTCAAGCACGCAACTCGTGTCACCTATTTTATTGTACGAAGCAGCAATAAACGTAAAAGATAATGGTGAACATGCTTATACTTCTTTGCAGAGATACTTAGTTTTTGCTGGGNACACAAATAGGCTTACTGTAACTTTTATCCCGCTTATACTTCTTTGCAGAGATACTTAGTTTTTGCTGGGTTTACTTACTTTTTATTAAAAAAATTTTGGCTCTGCTTTGTAATTTGTTACGATTATAGCAAACATTAAAACCACAGAAATGTTAAGCACGTTACACAGCTGTGTTTCAAACACCAAGGGCGAAGTTAAAAGTTGTGATAAACAGTGAATTTTAAATAATTAATTTTGTCACTAAAACAGTTCACTGTTAAAACATATAAATTCCGCATGTACAATATTTGCAAACACACGCACATGCATGTGCAGCGCAACGGAGATGCAACGATAAATACCCTCGCACGCAATGGTCATGGCATGCTTTCAATTATATTTATTCCTGCAAAGGCAACACAGATTCATCACAACATCATAACTTGCCTAGGTAGATTTTAAAAAACACGGCGTGTACAAACTTAATGAGGTAATTTGAAGTATTTTTCGAAAGAAGAAAAATTAACTCTTCATTCAGCAAAACACAACACGCCATGTCATGTTGCCATTTGCCACTTCTACCAACTTTGGATTTGTAACCGTCCCGTCATTACATCTAACTATATTATAATAAATATTCAAACATTCAAATCACCTTTCAGTTTTAAATTACAAATTCAAAAATCATAATTTTTGCTGCAATAATTATGAATTATGCTAAAATTGAAACACACATAATTTTCCTGCTTCTACTTGTGGTGCAAANAACACACGCACATGCATGTGCAGCGCAACGGAGATGCAACGATAAATACCCTCGCACGCAATGGTCATGGCATGCGTTCAATTATAGTTATTCCTGCAGAGGCAACACAGATTCATCACAACATCGTAACTTGCCTAGGTAGATTTAAAAAAATACGGCGTGTATAAACTTAATAAAGTAATTTGAAGTATTTTTCGAAAGAAGAAAAATTAACTCTTCATTCAGCAAAACACAACACGCCACGTCATGTTGCCATTTGCCACTTCTACCAACTTTGGATTTGTAACCGTCCCGTCATTACATCTAACTATATTATAATAAATATTCAAACATTCAAATCACCTTTCAGTTTTAAATTACAAATTCAAAAATCATTATTTTTGCTGCAATAATTATGAATTATGCTAAAATTGAAACACACATAATTTTCCTGCTTCTACTTGTGGTGCAAANATTTTTGCTGCAATAATTATGAATTATGCTAAAATTGAAACACACATAATTTTCCTGCTTCTACTTGTGGTGCAAAATTTTCGGAAAGAGAGATAGGGAGAGAGCGACAAGCTCCGTTCCACCAATTCAAGTTCTGTTTTGGATGGAAAAAACACCATGTCACTATGACCTATGCATTGGAATTCGCACTGATATTTTTAACTGTAACAATGAATTGTTTTTCCATCACTGCTACCTAAAAACTTAAATATTTCAATACACAACGTCTAATTTACAAATAGTGTACCAGAAAACTAGGTTAAAACAATATTTTAACTGTGAACTCTTTCTTACTAGCTGTTGCCAACACATCGCTGATCTCACGGTTTTATTTTGTATTGAATACGGAATAAATATTACAAGTTATAGAAGATACTAACTTAAAGTTTAATTTATTCATAAATATAATACTTTAAAGTTAATCACAGTGTTATATATTTCTAGTATACAAGTTGTTTAAAAAACATGCTGACATGTTACTCCTAGGGTGATTTTTCAGAGGTTTGTTACAAAACATCTGAAGAAACTGTAAATNAAAAAACATGCTGACATGTTACTCCTAGGGTGATTTTTCAGAGGTTTGTTACAAAACATCTGAAGAAACTGTAAATGGACTGTAGTTCTAATTAGCTTCTTTAGGTACTCTTCAAAAGTTAAAATCTTTACCATTAATATTTGGTGGCGCTCATTTAGAACCACCAATCACAATTGCACATTCTAGTGACATATTTTTATTGTACAAGTTTTACGAAGTCAAGTAGATGTTCATCTTTAAATACATATAATTACTCTTGTTAAACCAAAAAATATATATTGTGTCTAGTTGGAACTGCTGGTAAATTGTTTATGCACAGGTGTTTTAGACACAAACACAATTGTTTCACATATCTGTAATTCACTACATTTATTTCAGTAATACAATTTTAAAACACTTTGGAGGCTGGTTTGTTATAGTGAAAATAATAATCCAATGTTAAATCCTCTTGTAACTTTAGTGTACAACTGTTTATAGTTGACGTGGTATTTATATTTGACATGGCGACAATCCCAAAAAAAGTCATTAAGCTTATGTAGTGTAATTGCTTTTATAGCCAAACATTTTTTTGAGTACCCATGCATAACAAACATAGCTTTAATATACCATATTCGCTGGTGTGCAAGAAGAGTTATAGTTTTGAAGTAACTAAAATTTTAAAATAAGTTAAGTGGGTCTTGTAAAATAATTTCCGGCCAAAAATATAATCTTTCCTTAGCCAGGNACTAAAATTTTAAAATAAGTTAAGTGGGTCTTGTAAAATAATTTCCGGCCAAAAATATAATCTTTCCTTAGCCAGGAAGATAAATTCTTTAAAAAATGCGAGGAAGTGTGTTAATATGGTTAAATAAACTTTAACTGACACGTGTAGCGTGGCTGCATCGCAGGCTGCTGACTCAACAGCCGCAGAGCTTGGCGGTGTGTGCCAGGTCACGTTGAGTGTCTGCTGCCGTATAGCAGCAATCTAACAAACTACAGTCATTGTGCATTTCTTACCTGTTATGTTTCTCCGTGTGATTTTCAACTTTCACTGGTCATTTTTCATAGTAAAACCATGCCCTGATGGATGGCCTAGGCTAGTTTTTTTGCGAGTTAAGCACTAAAGATGCAAATAGGTAAATACATTTGTTTCATCGGCAGGCTGATGGCTTATTACATGAATATTGTTTCCTACATAAAAATCTACTGGTAATGTACATTTATGTACAAATTATGAGATATGGCGGGAATAGGCCGCTAGGCTACTGATTACGTACTAAAAAGGTAGACAGAATGCACAAGTACTCACAGGGTGGTACTCGTAGGTAGACGCACACAAACAAAAGTCAGGCAAACAAATTTTCTTCATGCGGATATGCGTTTTTATTAAACTTTTTAAAATTAAAGGTAAATATTACAGTTACAGCTCTGCCGATTTGAATCTACCTCTGCCGAATTTACTGACGTTGACTAAATCTGTGCTTCTGTCAATGTGTAAACTGCAGATAATTTTCCATCGATTTGACAATCATGAAATGTTGCAGCAGTTGCGAGTTATTCTTTAGTATATATAATTGATAAGTTTTGCCATTGTGAGCATTGAAAGTTTGGAAGGATTTCATCATCAGTACACAGCATCTAGGTAATGAAGGTATTAGTGGAAAAGGAGCTGAACACAGTTTTCAAACAACTTTTGTAGTTAGGTTGCACCTTGCTGTGAGGACAATCTATCTNGTGGAAAAGGAGCTGAACACAGTTTTCAAACAACTTTTGTAGTTAGGTTGCACCTTGCTGTGAGGACAATCTATCTGCTTGACATTGCTGAGGGTTAGTGTCTCGGGAGGTAGGAAAGAAGCAGGACTGTTTTCACAGCCATGCCCGTGAAGAAAAGGTTACTGGGAGGGGGTATGTGGAGGGTGGTGGATGGACTTTGAGAAGATAACTCAAACATATTGCACATTTTCTGTCCCAAGAAATTTGAGTAACTTTTCCTATGTTTTAAATTTATCAACTACAGAACATGCTGTTATTTTCTATGACATTGCAGCCACCCTCGCACACAGCAAACCAGATGTTGAAGTCTGGATGGAGATCAAGTCTGCATGCGATGCTTGTCTGCATGCATCAGTTTTGTATTTTGGTCTCTTGAAAAACCGTCTATACAGGTTACAATGTGTTTGTTTTGACTTGTGATATTGTTAAACATTTTTGAATATGTATTTCAGTTATAAAATACTTGCCCACAGGTTATTAAGATTATAAAGTACTCTACGTTTGTAAATTTGGTTTCACTTTTGTTTATTATTTCAAGACAATTGTACATGTGAAGTTCCCCTCTCTAGTAAACGTTGAAATTGTTCCCTTCATATTAGTTATAACAAGGTTCTTCTGTATTTATAAGTTTGTTAGTAACATTTTAATGTTAAAAATTAATTCTGTGACCGGCATATTTTTTAATCTTCCTGTTAGTGTAAAACATAAATCTGCCTACATTTGGTTTTTTGAAAGAATTAGGTTTAGCATAACATATTTTGCAAGTAACAATACATTACTCCTGTCTGTTGCAAAACCAATCCATATACAAGTTATAAAAACAATCCACCATTTTTGTTTTAAGCCTATCACTTGACTGTCAACAGCAACAAAACATGTAAACAACCTTACGTATGCTACTGTTTTCTGTGTTTACAAGTAAGTATTTTTATGAATTTAGACCAACATATTTGCTTTTTATTTTGTCTTCACTTGAACTAGCACAGGCTTGAGGGATGATATCCTATTGGGTGTACCAATGTAGTAGTTTTCAATATGGCAGACGACGTAGTATATTTATCAACCTATTCAAGCTGCTATTTCGTAACACAGAATATGTATTTCTGGACGTTTTCGTNGACGACGTAGTATATTTATCAACCTATTCAAGCTGCTATTTCGTAACACAGAATATGTATTTCTGGACGTTTTCGTGTGAAATTATGGAAGTATGTTAATACCTTCGATTCTAATAAATACAATGCTTTTGATATTGGTATCTTACAACTCAACAATTTATAACTTTCAAGTGATTTTTTGGGTTGCCAAAAATTTCTGTACTTTCATGTGAGACAAGTAAATCTAATAATTGTGAAGGGCCCAAAATCATTGTCTTACATGCTGGCAATACGGTCGCCTGGAACCATGTTTANGTAAATCTAATAATTGTGAAGGGCCCAAAATCATTGTCTTACATGCTGGCAATACGGTCGCCTGGAACCATGTTTATGGTAGTTATTTTAATGTTGCACAGGTTTACACAACCACTGTGGGTCTCTTTCTGCGATTATAATATTCTTAGCACTGCTGTCGTCACAGCTCTGCTTTCATCCTCTGTTTGTTCTTTGGATGCATGATGTGTACATTTTGAATTCAGAGCAGTTGTAACTGACATGTCACGTTGCAGGCGTACTGGGCTGTTGGCGTACACTTGTNGTGGAAAAGGAGCTGAACACAGTTTTCAAACAACTTTTGTAGTTAGGTTGCACCTTGCTGTGAGGACAATCTATCAGCTTGACATTGCTGAGGGTTAGTGTCTCGGGAGGTAGGAAAGAAGCAGGACTGTTTTCACAGCCATGCCCGTTAAGAAAAGGTTACTGGGAGGGGGTATGTGGAGGGTGGTGGATGGACTTTGAGAAGATAACTCAAACATATTGCACATTTTCTGTCCCAAAAAATTTGAGTAACTTTTCCTATATNTCTGTCCCAAAAAATTTGAGTAACTTTTCCTATATTTTAAATTTATCAACTACAGAACATGCTGTTATTTTCTATGACATTGCAGCCACCCTCGCACACAGCAAACCAGATGTTGAAGTCTGGATGGAGATCAAGTCTGCATGCGATGCTTGTCTGCATGCATCAGTTTTGTATTTTGGTCTCTTGAAAAACCGTCTATACAGGTTACAATGTGTTTGTTTTGACTTATATTGTTAAACATTTTTGAATATGTATTTCAGTTATAAAACACTTGCCCACAGGTTATTAAGATTATAAAGTACTCTACGTTTGTACATTTGGTTTCACTTTTGTTTATTATTTCAAGACAATTGTACATGTGAAGTTCCCCTCTCTAGTAAACGTTGAAATTGTTCCCTTCATATTAGTTATAACAAGGTTCTTCTGTATTTATAAGTTTGTTAGTAACATTTTTATGTTAAAAATTAATTCTGTGACCGGCATATTTTTTAATCTTCCTGTTAGTATAAAACATAAATCTGCCTGCATTTGGTTTTTTGAAAGAATTAGGTTTAGCATAACATATTTTGCAAGTAACAATACATTACTCCTGTCTGTTGCAAAACCAATACATATAAAAGTTATAAAAACAATCCACCATTTTTGTTTTAAGCCTATGACTTGACTGTCAACAGCAACAAAACATGTAAACAACCTTACGTATGCTACTGTTTACTGTGTTTACAAGTAAGTATTTTTATGAATTTAGACCAACATATTTGCTTTTTATTTTGTCTTCACTTGAACTAGCACAGGCTTGAGGGATGATATCCTATTGGGTGTACCAATGTAGTAGTTTTCAATATGGCGGACGACGTAGTATATTTATCAACCTATTCAAGCTGCTATTTCGTAACACAGAATATGTATTTCTGGACGTTTTCGTGTGAAATTATGGAAGTATGTTAATACCTTCGATTCTAATAAATACAATGCTTTTGATATTGGTATCTTACAACTCAACAATTTATAACTTTCAAGTGATTTTTTGGGTTGCCAAAAATTTCTGTACTTTCATGTGAGACAAGTAAATCTAATAATTGTGAAGGGCCCAAAATCATTGTCTTACATGCTGGCAATACGGTCGCCTGGAACCATGTTTGTGGTAGTTATTTTAATGTTGCACAGGTTTACACAACCACTGTGGGTCTCTTTCTGCGATTATAATATTCTTAGCACTGCTGTCGTCACAGCTCTGCTTTCATCCTCTGTTTGTTCTTTGGTTCTAGAAAGGCTGCATGATATGTACATTTTGAATTCAGAGCAGTTGTAACTGACATGTCACGTTGCAGGCGTACTGGGCTGTTGGCGTACACTTGTTCATGCCGCTGCCTTTCCGACCCTGGGCCTTTGGCATCGGTGAACGCTGTCGGACACACCTCTTCCTTACCGCAGGCAACATTGGCCAGTTCAGTTTCAGTAAGTGTCTGAACTTACATATCGTTCGGTGCTCTAAAATATTCAGACGTCTTTATTACTGTTTTTCACACTTTAATTTAAAAATGGTTTGTCAATGTACATACAAATCAATAACATTATAATGAATAAAATTTTATGGTGACTGTTATGTATCTAAAGCAATCTTGGAAACATGTGATTTGGGAGTTTCTACTCTTTAAAAATTACGATTACTTTTATATCAGAAACTGTGGAACTTGAGTTTAATTCCCTTCTAGGAAATGACATTTCATTTCGGAGTTGGCCTAGACAGTACAAGTTAAGCACATAAACGTCTGTAGATATTTTTCCTACCTTGGCGGACACTTGTAATTGTTTGTAGGGAAAGAGGATTGTTATTTGTTGCCAGTTTCATGTGGAACTTCTTGCAAGTTATGCAGAGGTAGTACATGCTGATGTACTGGAGAAAACATGTTGTCATATTTTAAGTATGAACATCATGTTGCTTATAGTACACATGTTACATGTCTAATTTTATTTGAAACAGTCTCTGTACTGTTTAGATTTAGTTAATATGTGTATTAGTGATGCAACGAATATTCGCATTCGCATTCGCAAACATGATGCCAATATTTTGCGAATGTATTTGGCAATGAAAAATGAAAATGTTTATTAAATAATAATGCAACTCCTATGATTAAGACATTTTTATTTATAAACATATTTTTTATGTATAAGAGTGTATTTTAATGATATTTGGGAAACAGCCTTGTAGTTATTCACTAGATTACATAACAGAAACACACTCTTGATATTCTTTTATTCTTATTTACCTAAGCAAAATCAAATTAAGGCAGGTAATTTCTTAAAACTTCTAAACTATATTATAACACAACTGTATGATCAAATACCATTGAACTGCTTT
>NQII01002791.1:300732-313502 GCA_002778355.1 Clitarchus hookeri
TCTCGTGACTCCGGCGTAACTCCCGACTCCGTCGTAAGTGTCTTGTCGCTGCTGCTCCGTCGTAAACGTGTCGTAACTGACCTCAACTGTCCTTTATTCTTTCATTCTCGCGTAACTCTCTTAACTGTTGCGTATCTGTTCCTCCTGCATATATATGTTTCTGTTCTATTTTCCATATAACTCGGGACTTACACTCTCGTGTTTGCGGTGGGATAGGGGTAGGCGGGGTGCACTGTTTTTCCCCGATTAGTAATTTCTTGTGGCGAGGGGCGATAACATGCCCAAGACTCCCCGCGTTCGCAGCGTCACGTCGTGACTCAGGCAACATGACAGGTGCAGTTGGTTCGAGCTCGGGGATTCCTCTGGTCGTTAGGCCATCGGTTTACGGCGTGGGTAAGAATAGCATCGCCACTACTGGTAGGTATGAGCGGTACACGTCAAGGAAACCTCAAACTAAATCTTTACGAAAACATTATTAGCAGCTAACTTCATTCAGTAAGCCAGCAATCACGATTTGTTTACTTCGTTCAGAGTCGGGGCATATGGGCTACTCTCGGTTTTAACATGGCCGCCCGGCCGGCCAGTTCTAAACGCGCGGTAAAATTCGAGTTCGTAGGCGCACGCTTTTGGCGCCATATTTGAAAAACCAACATTCGCATTCGCATTCGCATTCGCGAATGTCGGAGGTGAATATTCGCATTCGCATTCGCATTCGCGAATGTGGAAAAATCGACATTCGTTGCATCACTAATGTGTATTGTTGATTAATTACAGTACACAGTTGAGAGTAATATGCTTATAACGAATTGAGCATGTTTTAACTGCATAATAATTACTACTTCATGTTTCTCATTAGTTTGTAAACCTGTTTTCCACATTAATAATAATTTATTTTACTTAAATAAAATGTTATTTCTTCACAGCNCTCATTAGTTTGTAAACCTGTTTTCCACATTAATAATAATTTATTTTACTTAAATAAAATGTTATTTCTTCACAGCACTATTATTACATAGTCAAACCTTGATTTTACAGACACGGTTCCTCAAAATTTGTTCATACAATAGAGTTATCAGTACAAACTGATACAATCAAATTTCGGCCCATGTGGCCTCCCTCGCCCCTAACGTGAAAGGTACTTCCGAACACCACATTTATTAACTGGGTACGTGGAGTCATGTTCACACATCTCTGATGGAAACATTGTGCTTTGTATTGATGAAATTTATATTTATATACCAGGGTAATGTATTGTGTGTATAATGATACCACAGGCATCAGACTACTGAATGAATTAAAATTAACAAAAAAACAGACTACAACCAAACACAACAGTTGTGATACCACCAGTGTTCACATTTATTGTGAGGAAAAAATTACATTTTATATTGTTTTCGTTTATGAAATATAAATTGATGTATTTTGAACAAAACAATATCCCAATTGTACAGAAATGATCACAGAGTCAAAATTAAAAAAAAAAAAAAAAAACCGGATTGCGTGGCACTACACATTAGCATACAGCGTGATACAGCCCATGTTTACGTTTCCTGCGAGGAAATGAGATACTTCACATTACTGAAATAATACTTTAACTCGTAGATATCTTCACTCCCACAACCCCACACCTTTCCCCAAGTGAGGGAGAGAAAGGAAGAGTAAAGTCGACAAGAAACGTGAGAGTCAACACCCCAAGGTTGTCCAGCAATTTCTGCAGAATTTTTTTTTGATGAATTTTAATTTTTTTTCTTCATAGTTTTCGAAAATCTGTTCGTACGAATTAAGTTTTTGTTTCAACCGGGTGCCTTATGGACAAGGTTTGAGTGTATAATGTTTTAGTTTCAGATATCTTACCCCTCTTCATATTTTTATGTTTTGAACTTTATCCACACTTTGATTGAACATTCGTAGTGCAAATATTTCAGTACGAGGATACGTACAATGCAGTGTTTGTAATCTTTCAAGCTTCTACCATCAGTTCCAGTATATCAATAAGCAATTTATTGAATGATTTTTTTTTTCAGTGGATGATTTGTCGCAGAACGTGAACGAGGTCACAAAGGATGCGAGGATGTCTGCGGGCTTTGGCCTGGCTGTCAGAGTATTGTCAGCTGTGAGGCTAGAGTTGAACTACTGCGTGCCTCTGTCGGTCAGAGAAGGCGACACATTGTGCCCTGGAGTTCAGTTTGGCATTGGCATCAACATGCTTTAGCCAGTTAGTGGTCGTACTGTTAGTGAGCGTTGGCGTAGACAAGTGGATGCATGTTCCGCGACGTGAGTGCTGAGAACCATTTTTTGCATCACTCATTTTGTCGGTCATCTGATCGAAGAAAGCTGTTTAGAAACCGCAAAGAAAGTGGTCTTGGTTTGTTATGTAGTTTATAATGCAGTGATCATTGTAAATAAATATATTAACACTTGACAGAATTAGTGGAATGTTTTGAAATGTGTGTGAGGATGTATGAATGACAGTGTATATAAATTCTTATGAAGTGATTTCTCTGCCCTTTGGGCATTTTTATTGCAAACCTGTATTCATTTTTTGATTACCATTTATTTATTTAATATAGTTCAGAAGTAATTATTTTTAAACCCTTCTGCAACTTTGTACAAATTATAGTACATTATACAGCACATTACGAGACCCGTATTCCTGCCAATGCACAACCAAAATTAAATTCCCTGGTGTGTAGTGCATGCAGTGAAGGACTGGCAAGCTTTGCAGAATTTTTATTAATGGTTCTGAATTTGAGTAAGTTCTTTTGCATTCGAGATTTTATGTGTACTTACCGCAGCACAAAATGCCCATCTTCAGAATTACACAGAATGTTACATGAAGTCACAACCCCTGCTTTGTTATTGGAAATCAGCATGTTACTGAATTTACTCACTTAATAGCCACACTCATTTGCCCACATTTTGTCTAAAATAAAAGGGGGCGTGAGGATTATGCAATAAAGTCTGGGAAAAAAAATTGAAACTAAGTTATAGCCTCTGACACACTCAAATAATGCAGTCAAAAAAAACTGTCTTCATAACAGAAAAATTGGTGTGGTCACAAAACAAATTACAATGGTTGGTCCATTATTGTTTTTCATCTGTACAATACATTCTCTATAGCAATCATTTTAAATGCCTCATTACAACCAATGTGAAATACTGGTTCAACACACATTAAAATACAGCGGAGTGTGTCTGTACCGAAAACGCATCCACCAAAAATCTGTATCCTCCAAAAATGTTCAGTGGTCCTAGCAAAATTCCCATATAAATAATAACAAAATTGTGTGCTTTTTATAGTTTATCAAATGTTGCAGCTGTCAAAAAATCTTCCAGGTCCATCACTTAATATTTAATGCAATTTTTTGTACATGTTTTGTCGATGATTCAAAACCATGCCTAATCCATGTCGATACATACACCCAATTTACGCTATATTTATATTCTGAACATTCCGCCCACCTAAAATGCANCGATGATTCAAAACCATGCCTAATCCATGTCGATACATACACCCAATTTACGCTATATTTATATTCTGAACATTCCACCTAAAATGTACATTTTAACACTCCTCTTGAATAGGCAAAGCACACAGGTAACCACAGGACCCAATGTGATGCCTGATTTGGGTGTTCTCTAGAGCCACTCTTACCACATTGTCCGGTCCAGGAAACACCTTGGCTACACACCTCAGCTTCCAGCAAAGGGAGAGTATGTTTGGGTTCTTTTACAATAACCAGCAAGTTAACCGAGAGTTTGGTTTGAAAAGAGGACGATTTAGCATGCTGTTGCAACTGCTGGAGATAGTATCTTTTCCAAAAGACATGATGAGCATGCTGAATAAGTTGACATTGAGACAGTCTGTTGATGTTCATTGCTGTGACACCAGGCTCAGGGAGTATGTATTCCAGGCGGGCCTAACACAAGAAAATAACTAGGGGTTGATGCGCACTGTGACTCATCTTCGTGCGGCATCACGACACCTGAGTGGAGTTTGAACCATAGACTTCTTGCCTCCAGAGCCAACTGATGCACCCCTCAGCTAGGGACAACACCAAGGAAAGACAGTCGACCCATCAGTTCACACCATACCAGATGCCACATATTTTTAATCAACCTTCCCGTGTGACAGATGCTAATTGAACCTGGCACGTCTACTGCCCCTAAACGAGTGGCGGATACCACCTGCATACAGGGAAAACTACCCTGCATTGTAGGAACTAGTGTAGGATTGCGGGCTTCCCTTAACCGGGCAGCATGTACATCAATAACACAGCACATTAGACGGCGACCCGTACCTTGACCCAATTACTCCAGTACTTGGAACATTGGAAGGCAGAGCCACGACCCCTATGAAAACATGCGACAAAGTGGCTAGACCACCCAGATTACCCAACCCGCTCCATCCACCACGTTGAACTTCGCCAGTTAGTGACAGGACTAATCCTGAGTGATCTAACCTCTTCTACTTATACTTTATCCAGGAAAACCATCACCTGCTCCTAGTTTGAGAGGACTCTAAAAACAAGGGTGGGGATAATGTTAGTAAATATGGTTATTAACATTTGTCTAGACTCCTAAACAACTTATAACTTGATTAAACAAATTTCTTGGCTAAGAGAAAATTGTAGACATCCATCCCTGTGCACCTTCAGTGCTGTTTTTATGGTAGGATGAGTAAGAAGTAAGAAACAAATGTAAAGATTTCCTCTCCAAATTTCTAAATGATTTGCAATTGAAGTGGAGCGGAGAGATTTGATGGTTTTTAACATAGAGGTCTTGAGAGCTGATAAAGGGTTAAGTGAGGTGAGTATGGAGCAGTGCCAAAATGAAAGAGCGGGAATCTTCAAGAAAACCCGCAGAGCAGCGGCATCGTCCAGCATGATTCCCACTTGCGTAAATGATTAACAGTTTTTTTGGCAGTGTCGAGAGAAACCTTGAAAAGTCTAGGAATATTTCACATATTGTGTGTGATGTGTGTGCGATATTTCCAGTTCATAATTGGGGGATGCATCATCTGACTGAAAGTCATCTGTTTGAAAGATACAATATCTACCTTAATTTAGTCAACAGGTAGCTGTTCAACAGTGCAGCTGATAGATTGGCAACCATTCGGCAGGCTAGCTGGCAGGATCCTGGCATATGTTTGGGTAACTTCAAAGAATTTAGGGCGGTGTATATAAGTGTGTGCTGGGACTAAAAAATGTGGCAAGTGTACAGAGTTCTGTAAACGTTTTTGCAACGTCAGTTATATTTTGAGCATTTCATTCAACTGTAATGGCACTAAATATTTTTACAAGAATGAAGCACGGTCACGCAAACGCTTTATCATTAATAGTTCAGCTGGAGTAGTGTCGGGCTGACGCTCCAAGTACGCCATGATGTTTGTCAGCTGGTCTGCAGCATCTGCATGTGTCATCCGCTGTTGCTGTGTGATCGCTCCCTCCTCGGCCAAGTCATCTTCTTCCTCACTGTCTGCTGTAGATGTGCATGCCGTTACAATTTCTTCTTCCGTCATAGTGCCGTAGCCACAGTCATTGTTCTCTTTCAACCACTCACCGACGTCTTCCATATCAACATCTGAGCACCCACTTATTGTTCCTAACATTTGCAGAAGGTCTTCTGCAGCCACTTGCACCAATTCATCGATTGCGATTTCGTNAACTTCGCCAGTTAGTGACAGGACTAATCCTGAGTGATCTAACCTCTTCTACTTATACTTTATCCAGGAAAACCATCACCTGCTCCTAGTTTGAGAGGACTCTAAAAACAAGGGTGGGGATAATGTTAGTAAATATGGTTATTAACATTTGTCTAGACTCCTAAACAACTTATAACTTGATTAAACAAATTTCTTGGCTAAGAGAAAATTGTAGGCATCCATCCCTGTGCACCTTCAGTGCTGTTTTTATGGTAGGATGAGTAAGAAGTAAGAAACAAATGTAAAGATTTCCTCTCCAAATTTCTAAATGATTTGCAATTGAAGTGGAGCGGAGAGATTTGATGGTTTTTAACATAGAGGTCTTGAGAGCTGATAAAGGGTTAAGTGAGGTGAGTATGGAGCAGTGCCAAAATGAAAGAGCGGGAATCTTCAAGAAAACCCGCAGAGCAGCGGCATCGTCCAGCATGATTCCCACTTGCGTAAATGATTAACAGTTTTTTTGGCAGTGTCGAGAGAAACCTTGAAAAGTCTAGGAATATTTCACATATTGTGTGTGATGTGTGTGCGATATTTCCAGTTCATAATTGGGGGATGCATCATCTGACTGAAAGTCATCTGTTTGAAAGATACAATATCTACCTTAATTTAGTCAACAGGTAGCTGTTCAACAGTGCAGCTGATAGATTGGCAACCATTCGGCAGGCTAGCTGGCAGGATCCTGGCATATGTTTGGGTAACTTCAAAGAATTTAGGGCGGTGTATATAAGTNCATTCGGCAGGCTAGCTGGCAGGATCCTGGCATATGTTTGGGTAACTTCAAAGAATTTAGGGCGGTGTATATAAGAGTGTGCTGGGACTAAAAAATGTGGCAAGTGTACAGAGTTCTGTAANCCATTCGGCAGGCTAGCTGGCAGGATCCTGGCATATGTTTGGGTAACTTCAAAGAATTTAGGGCGGTGTATATAAGTGTGTGCTGGGACTAAAAAATGTGGCAAGTGTACAGACTACAGAGTTCTGTGAACGTTTTTGCAACGTCAGTTATATTTTGAGCATTTCATTCAACTGTAATGGCACTAAATATTTTTACAAGAATGAAGCACGGTCACGCAAACGCTTTATCATTAATAGTTCAGCTGGAGTAGTGTCGGGCTGACGCTCAANCGCTCCAAGTATGCCATGATGTTTGTCAGCTGGTCTGCAGCATCTGCATGTGTAATCCGCTGTTGCTGTGTGATCGCTCCCTCCTCGGCCAAGTCATCTTCTTCCTCACTGTCTGCTGTAGATGTGCATGCCGTTACAATTTCTTCTTCCGTCATAGTGCCGTAGCCACAGTCATTGTTCTCTTTCAACCACTCACCGACGTCTTCCAT
Source organism: Clitarchus hookeri (assembly GCA_002778355.1). NCBI lineage: Eukaryota > Metazoa > Arthropoda > Insecta > Phasmatodea > Phasmatidae > Clitarchus > Clitarchus hookeri. Next base: position 307,768 of record NQII01002791.1, read on the forward strand.
ATCAACATCTGAGCACCCACTTATTGTTCCTAACATTTGCAGAAGGTCTTCTGCAGCCACTTGCACCAATTCATCGATTGCGATTTCGTTTGTAGCACAAATAGCCGGCCACAGTTTTTTCCACGACTTTTTCCAAAGAGCTTTTTGCAATGCAATCCCAAGCGTCAGCAACCATGTAAATAACGTCTTTAATATTGGTTGATTTCAACAAATCAATCACACTTTTTTCTCCTTCCTCTTCAATTATTTTACTAAGCAGTTCTTTTCGGTAAACTCCTTTGATGCTTTCAAGGACTTCCCTTAGGCTGCAGCAATGGGGTTACGTTTGGTGGAAGAAATTTCACTTTAATTCCTCCACTCAAGAGTTCTTGTTCTCTCGGATGAGACGGAGCATTGTCGATCAGTAAAATAGCTTTTTCTGGTAAATTATTTCTTTCAGGAATTTTCGAACTTCAGGAACAAAGTTATTAGAAAACCAATTCTTAAACAAAAAAATGTCCATCCACACATTTTTTTGTGGTCTGTAAACCACTGGCAACGTATTGTGGTTCACATTTTTTAGCACTTGGGGATTCTTGGATTTCCCTACAATGACGAGAGGAAACTTATGTTTCCCTGATGCATTGCTACAAGCCATAGCAGTTAGCCTATCTTTGCTTTTCTTGTAGCCCTCAGCTGAATCTTCAAGCTTTGATGCTAACGTTTTGCTCGGAAGCATCCGGTAAAAAAGCCCAGTATCGTCAGCATTATAAACTTGATCGGGTGTCAATCCTTTAGATAAAACAAATTGTTCGAAGTCCTTTTTAAATTTTTCAGCAGCAGTAACATCACTAGACAAGCTCTCTCCAGTCAGAGTAAGTTGGCGAATACCGTGTCGGTTTTTAAAACGCTCTAGCCATCCCTGGCTGGCAGTGAATTCTAGGCCAGGATTGGGTAACTTTTTGTTTAAGCTCAAAGCTTTTTGGGCCAAGATCGGTCCAGATATAGGCAAACCACGCTCTCGCTGAGCACTGTACCACATGAATAGTGCGTCGTCTAATGCCTCATTTTTTTTACTTTTGTTGTTGTTCCTCTGCCTTCCAAACCTTTTTTACACATCATTTTACAACAAAAATCTTTAATTTATTTTCTTTGCTTATTCCAGTCTGACACTGTTGAAGTTCCAACTCCCAATTCAGCAGCTATTTTTTTTAATGCTTCTCCTTTATGAATTTGATTAATAGCATCTAACTTTTTATCCATTGAAATCACGACCTCCTTTCGCTTTGATGCCATTTTAACCTTGTACGTACACTACAACACACTCCCACACAATAAACAAAACGACCAGTGCCGTTTGAAAGCAGTAGGAAAACAGAAGATTGAGGGAGGTGAAGTGATGGGTAGGGATTCAAGGCCAAGTCAAAGCTATTTATAGCNCCGTTTGAAAACAGTAGGAAAACTGAGGAGATTGAGGGAGGTGAAGTGATGGGTAGGGATTCAAGGCCAAGTCAAAGCTATTTATAGCTGGTGAGTCAATCCACTTCATATTACATATTATCTATGTGAACATTAATTTAAAAACATCCAAATTATCCGGAGATACGGATCAACGAGAGCCGGATTAACAAGGTTTTACTGTACTTATAAACATGATTTTTTTTTTTAAATTTAGAGATGGGTCCAAACCCTATTTTGCAGATATTACCGATACGATACTTGTGGCCGATCCCGCAGATAGTGCCGATACAAATCATTTAATTTGTAATATTTTAAATGGTGTCCGAGAGCATCAAAAAACTTTTACCACCTTGGGAAATTGCTCTTTACGCAGTTTGCAAATGCGTTTGTGGTGAGCAGCATGTTTAACTTTAAAATACTCTTAAACTTCACTTTTTCTGTTTCCTTCCATGTGAAATTAAAAATTACCTAACATATAAGTATGCAGACTTACATGCTCATTTTTTCACGTTTGGCCATCAGGTCCAACTCAAGTTCACGTATCCACTATTTGCACTAGATGCACAGAGAAATTGTGATTTTTTTCTCCAGGAAGTATGACATGTGCAATTATAGGGTTTTTATTATAACGCTCGCATGTTAAAAGTTTTTAAAATAGACTTCAAACGTTTACCCAATATTTTTATGCAATGCAATATTTCAAATTTATTTGTTAAAATCTTTTGTAGGCCTAATTATTAGAGATGGGATGAACCCAGATTTTGGCACAGAACTGAATTATAACTTGACCTAGAATATTTTTATCAAACCGAACTCTAACCGAACCATGCTATAATTCATTGAACTCGAACTGAACTTAAAAAAGGCCTTATCCACACATACATGCCCCCACAATTCAGCCCTTAATTGTTTAAACATGTAACATATACAATAAACACGTACATAATACAACCTGCACAGTTCAATCACCAATAATTCCAAAATGCAATAACAAAATTTTCCTCTAATTTGAAAAAAAGTACAAAATCAACTTACTGAAAACTTTTGGTTGTATAGATTTTATTGATAAAATAATTAATTAAAACACTGAGAAATGTATCTTTCTTGTCTTTTTGTAAGTATGTGAAAATCACAAATTAGCAACACAAAATATGTTAATTGAAAATGTAATTTTTCAAAAACTCTAAACATATCACTCATTTTGTGTGCAATCATTGAAAAATTAAAAATGCCGTAAGTTAATAAAGGAAATCATCCGGTTTTACACACCATAGAGTTCAAGATACAGTGAAGTCATCACTGCTACGAATTAAAAAGCAAAGAATATGACTAGTTCAGTAATTTTTTTGTTGTTTTGCATCTGAGTTTGCATCCCATATTTGTAATTTTTTAACGTCTTTGAGGTGAAGTAAGTTTGTTTCGAAGTTAGTTAATAATGTTGGTTTCTGGCAAGTTTTCAAACAGAACACGAACTTTTGTAAATTTTTTGAACCAAACTAGAACCAATCACATGGCAATCAATTTTGAACTGAACATAACCTTAAAGTTTGGGTTTGGTTTGAAATTCGAACGTTCATTCAATCTGTACTAATTGTCATGATGAACAACCATTTAAAAAAGAATGATGCATATCAATTTAATTATATGCCCAAGCGATTTGTTTAATCTAATAAATAACCCAATTTTTCTTGTTCTAGTAATCGCCTGTAAATTAAAAAAAGAAACTGAGTTTTTTATTTCTTTAATTGCATATTTAGAAATCGGACCATTGAACTAACTACAAACGTAATAAAAGTTGTGTACAAACTGTCTAATATCTTCACTTCGGTACATCCACAGATGTATCAACTCACTGTGGCCTCAATCACGAGCATATATTTTGTGCTACATGTGCTCAACTGCTTTGATGGCCAACATTCACGGGTAATATTTTGTTCACGATGAAAAACGAATACTTGTTTGACGTTGGCATAAAACATGTACGTCTTCATAAAGGAAATATTTGGTTCACAGTGACTTCTGCTTGTCTTACATCCAGCCAATCACAAACAACTCGAAATAAATTCAATTGTTGTAATAAATTAAAAGAAAAAAAGAATACCATTACATTTATACACTTATGTTTAGAAATAAAATTTTGCCAATTCGTACCAGTCAATACACAGAGTCTCTTTTTGATATCTGATCCGACACGTTTTCTTGATCGTGAAGAGTGGCATACTGCTAGCGATAGATTGATGAACGGTTGTATTTCTTTCGCGATTGTTTGTTGACATTTATGCGATAGAAAACGTGTTACAATAAATATTGTAGCTATAAAATGTTTTTTTTTTACAAATTAAATTCAATTACTTCAAAAGAAGATGCCACTGTTATAAGTTTATTAAAATTTTATTTTACGAATTTCAGCAGTTACTGCTTATATCGAGTTAAATGTGGAGCAGCACTAAAGTCAGGCATGTCTGTATCCGTTAAGCAATTCCAAATCACACGTTAGTAAAAGATGGAAAGAAAATCAAGAAAATAGTTTTGCGGTTGCAAAAATAAAAACACCTTGTGAAAACATGTCCCTCAAGATAACCAAGTTGCGGTGATTTCCATGTGTTGATGAAGTGATTTGGTTGGACCATGGCCTATTGCAGATACAGGGTCGCTGCATTGGTATCTGTCCATCGCTATGTTTTATGGATCTAAAAAGAACGTTACATAAATGCAGAGATTCACTATCTATAACATAAGTGTTAAAGTAAGCGTATAACAAGTCAACACAAAGTGTAAAGCATTATAATTATGTATTTAATAAAATTACCATACACTGTTTGTATTATTACACTTGTATCTGTTAAATAGTATATTTTCGTGACATAATTATAAAAAAAAATTATGTTTGTTATATTTTACCTCAAAACATTGCATAAAAATAATCTCAAACCGAACAAATCAAGGGTTAGATATATATTTTACATAATTTGTGTTATAATTTCAGTCTGTGAAAATTCAAGTGTAAAATTGTATATTCATACAGTACTAAATGCTGTTAATAATTTTTGTTGATATTTTTTAATTATAATTTATCCATATCAATTGAACAAGTATAACATTTTGATAAGATACATGTTTTTTGAAACACAAACGCATTCATTAGTTTGTAATTTTTTCAAGCATTATATTATAATTTTTGAAACTGTAAAACTGTCTCTTCAGCAAATAATGAAGGTTCAGACTGGTACCTTCAATGATGTACAATTTTGTTATAAATATATGTTTATATACACCTTGCTTTTTTGAAACAGGCTGATAAATTTTCACTAGTACTGCATTAGTAAGTTACGACTTACATTAAAGTATATATTACAGCTGGGGCATTTGGACAGATGTCTTCATGAACGAGTGAAGAAACTTGGTTTGAACAGTCTAATCATCACAAGGGAGCTGGAGGGAGAAGTATTGCCATAACTTAATCTGCTGAGGAGCAATCTTTGTATCTGCCTGCCATGGTATCACTGAGGGTACTTGCCAGCCCTTAACTGCTTGCAGGGCCGCAGTTCGCCTCCCACCTAGGTAACTGGGTTCGATTCCTGGCAGGGTTGCCCCCGGATTTTCGTACAGGGGAATCATGCAGGTTAATTCTGCTGCTCTGCGAGTTTTCTTGGGGATCTCCCGTTTCTACCACCCTTGCATTTCGGTGCTGCTCCATACTCACCTCACTTCTCTTCACTCTCATCGGCTCTCAACACCTCGATGGTAAAAGCTGGCCAAATCCTTCCACTCCACTTAACTGCCTGCAGTTAGCTATAAGAAATGCATGGGCAGATAGTTTTGTATAATCCATTCACTGTATCTTCAATACTTTTGAAAAGAACCTTTGAAAAATCACCCTAGGAGTTACATGTTCAATTGGTTATAAAAAAATTGTATATGGAAAAAGGTTTTGTCTTGCTTTTAGCACTGAAGCACTATATAAATTGGATGTTTTAAGTTTTAAGTATATTTTTTCAATAAATTATAATAATTTGTTAAAAGTCCGTACGAATTAACAACAGATTTTGAAGGGACATGTTGGTTATAGTTGAAAAGAAATAGTTCGTGGGTTAAATATTAATATGTATAAATTTAATGCCGTAATTGTAAAGTTAATATTGCTAAACTATATATTTACATTTTTACGTAGCACNGTTATTAGTTGAAATTAAATAAATTTCAGTGTCTGTCCAGCGGACTCATACACTCCATCTTGTCCGTTTGGGCACGGTTTTATTTCAGAAGTATAACCACACCATATTGGATATTGGAGA
>NQII01002792.1:0-18987 GCA_002778355.1 Clitarchus hookeri
ACAGTATAATTGCAGGTATTACTGGAAATTGTTGGGGCAAACCATTCCCTTCCCCCCTTGTACCATCACTAGCTACAGCTGTGGTTCGCTGTTAATTAAATACGTTTTGGATTGGCCTTTAAAATTCCCACTTCGTAATATATATAATTTACCGTAAACGCAATGTGAAATACTCAAAGGATTGTTGATAGCAAATTATCAATTATATGTCTAACATATCATTGAAAGTATAATTTAAATTGGAGCCACAACTCGACATTTTTTTGTTGTGCAATAGTGTCACATTTACTAGAGACAGATCCACGAGGCAGACGCAGGCCGGAATCATGATGACTTAACGTTTCACGTAACAACTTACAAGTAACACATTGCCGTAAGCAGCCTATATCTTGCTTGACTCATGGTACTACGAAAAAGTTCTTGACTGGAGTGTTTCATGATACCTATCACGATCGTCTTACATAACATGAAGAATATAACTTTCTAATGTCTGAATTTTGCATAGTAAAATTTGGAGCGTGTCTCTGTACCCAGGGTGTGAATTAAACTTTTAGCTGAGAGGAGTTTTGGTATAAACACCATGATATAACACGCGATTGTAAGCTAAAATACCATGCACATTCTTATTAAAGATTTGAGTTTCTTATATATTGTACATGATACCTAAAGTAACAATACTGGAGATACATTAGGTTAAAATATTAGAAACCAATACAAATCCAATAAGTATAAGTTATTTTTTACGATAGATTTTTAGCAGTAGAAATTATTGTGGGCAATGTAAGGAAATGCAACAAATGTATCCAGAATAAATCCTATTGTTTAATTTCAGCATTATTACTCTTCAGGCAGGGGAATAATAATTTCNCAACAAATGTATCCAGAATAAATCCTATTGTTTAATTTCAGCATTATTACTCTTCAGGCAGGGGAATAATAATTTCCAGTGGAGATGCAACAAGTATTTTTTACACTACAACTACAACTGCTGCGCAAGCACTGCCTTGCAGAGGTGCGGCTGAACGTTTTTGCCAACATTCTTGTGTAAAATACTATTTCATTGAATTACAGCAAGATTTTAAAGTTAAAACGGTTTGAAAATCTATCACTGTTGTGTATAAAAATGGTTTTTTTATTTGATGTACATTGTACAAATACGATGCATTGTTTTCCACATGGTGATTTTTTGTTCTTAGTCTCGTGTACAACGGAATGATACGTTGTGATGAGGTTGAATNGCATTGTTTTCCACATGGTGATTTTTTGTTCTTAGTCTCGTGTACAACGGAATGATACGTTGTGATGAGGTTGAAAATACAAGTTCAACAGGCCTTCAGAAAAGTTATAAAGAGACGGCAGATCATGCGTATCGTGTTTGGAAGGTCGTAGTTAAGGTTCGAATCGTGGCCAGCATAAGGAATAATTTTAATGACCTCTAATATTTTTTATCTCGCCCATTTGTAGCCATTTTATTGAAATTTTCCTTCTGCAGGAGGTTTTCGTAATAAAGACAGCAGTTTTGGGTCACCCTCGTGACAACGCTGTATGATCTACGTGCACAAGTCAGTAACAATACGACTTAATGACTGCCAGTGTTACCGCATCCGGGAGCTACTGTTTTCAACCCCGGACGTCTTACAACCCGTTTCGGAAAAATGCAGAAATGCCATTGCTTTGCCAAAACTATCTTTTAGCTAAGTAGACACTTTCGCAGCAGACGGCGTCGAACCGTCGATACAGACAGGTCCACACCCGTGACAGTGCTCCAGTGTCGAGCCAACACTGTGTACGAGGCTGTACGGTCCGTTACTGCCATGCGGACAAGATGGCGGCCATCCCGTGCTGTGGTCACATTGCGTGGTCCAGTACCCGCTCGTCACTGCGTACGACCCTCTGCTATCCACTGGTTCTACACACGCATCACTGTCGTAGCAGCATGCTCTGTACGAGTCGAAATGTCGCGGTTTGACAACCCCGTTTCCCGGAGACCGATCATTCTGACCCGTTCGAACTCACTCACATGTTGATATGGCACCCTTTGACGTCGATGAGGTATACTGACACTTGCTTTCACTTCGTTTGACGGCTCTTCACTGACTGAGCTTGGCGTAACACTCACCTTTCCGGTCACACAAGAGGGCGCTGCTGGGCCTACGTCTACGCCATCTCTCTGCAGTCGTAATCACTTCTTGCTTGTACACTGTTCTACACATCCTTCGTGTTTGGATTCATTCGGCCTATTATTTATGGGTCTTGCCATTTTCACAAACAATAGTGTACGTAACTTTTTTGTCCTCCGCTCATACAGATCATCACATGAAAAATATGGAGGTTTTATGCCATATCTCAGAGATCAATCAACCTATTTTCACCAAATTATTTACACAAGTAGCGCTATGGTATACCATGAAAACTTACATGTTTTAAGTGGCTCAGTCACTTATTTTTTAAATGACGACCCTGAAAATATTTTAGGTTAGCTAACCCCATCATTCGAAACATTAAACTGATTAAATTGGAAGTTGAAGCTCGAATCGAACCTCCGTAATGCAGTTGATTGCACACTAGCTTGTGGTCAGAGATTTTCTGGGTTCGAGTCCCGGTAAGGCACGTGTGCATTTGTAATTAAATTACTACAGTTGCATATGTTTCTGGTTTCATCTCTAATGATATTGCTTTCAACGAGACGACAAGTACTACCTACCAACTCAGATTTTAAGAAATTATTAAATTATTAATTGCACCCATTTTGAGGAGCGTAGGCTTATTAGTTATATCAGTAACTTCTTGTTACTTACGTATGCTTATTTACACACACATATATATATATATAATATGTTGTTTATAATAATTGTACCTGAACTTGCTAAACAACTTTAATCGATTTTGTTAAAAATAATCTAGAGTGAGTAGCTTTTCCTCTGGGGAAAAAGGGGGGAGGGGGTGGAGAATTAACATTTCAGTGCAAACGAAAATTGATAAAAAATAATAAAGTTTAAGAACAGTTATGATATTTTCTTTACTCTCCTACTCCAGGTGCTATTGAGGAAACTGAAAGGTGTATGTTGAGGAAATTCACCGAAATTTGTTTTGAAAAGAGATGAACGCCTACTCTTTTGCCGTCAGCACGAATCTTAACTACGACCTTCCAAACATGAGTTGGGCACATTTAACATGATCTATCGTCTCTTTATAGCTACCTAACTTTTCTGAGGCCTTTTGAACTTGCATGTTCAACCTGATCACTGCGTATCATTCCGTCACATGTGAACAAAATGTACACGAGACTAGGAAAAAAAATCCCCACAAAGAAAATAATGCATCGTATTTGTGCACTGGACAGAAAATAAATAATTAATCATTTTTGTACACAGCAATGGTAAGTGCTTCTAACCGCTTTACCTATAAAAATTTTAATATGTTATTGATAAACTTATACTTTGCCAGATACGCGCCATAATTCAATGAAATAGTATTTTACACAAGAATGTTGGCAAAGTCGTTCAGCCTCACCTCTGCAAGGCAGTGCGAACGCAGCTGTTGTAGTGTAAACAATACTTGTTGCATCTCCACTGAAAGCAGACAGCAGACCAGACACTAAATGAAGAGCCAATGTTATTTCAGAACTAAGTAAGTATTATGGTGTTGATTTAATGAAATACGGTGCTGCTGCACCGAGACATTCACACGTTAAAACGACAAGTGCACTTTAAATACGGCAAATTTTGTTTCCTACGTTTATTAGTTTTATTATTTACGTATGTTAGATTCACTTCTGGATGCATTCACAGGCATTTACTTTGAGTGTCGCGAAACCTCGCTTCAGTATAAACAAACGTACCACTTTAAAGAGAGAATTGTCGCAAGCAGCAGTTTTTCAGAAGAACCTGCAGCGCTGCAGTAGCACTTATCCCGCTAAAAGCGTAAATAAAGAGGTACTTGATGTTAACGCAAGTGCAAAATGTACGTGACTCATGACTTTTTCCCGGATTTTCGCGTGTGGGAATCGCGCCGGACGATGCAGCTGGTCGGCGGGTTTTCTTGGGGATCTCCCGTTCCCCCCGCCTCTTCGTTTCGGCGCTGCTCCATACTCACCTCAATCACCCTCACCGGCTCTCCAGACCTGCTATTAATAGCCGCCCAAATCTCTTCACTCATGGCCCCCTTTTTATATTTTTTATTTATTTTATTTTAAGGAAACACCAATGTGTTGAAAATTGTGTGAGATTTTTTTAAAGATTAGAATTAAAAAAATTGGCGATTGCGTGAATAAATTATAATACGCTCTCTGAGGGAACTCCATGCCGTTATACGTGGATTTATTTTTAAATAGTTTGCTACTAGTTTTAAGGTGTGTACCTCAGTTGAGGAGGCATACACATTAATTGTGAAGAGAATTTCCATTTTTAGAATATTGCAATGTAAAAGTTAATATTGTCATCACAAAACTAAAAATTAAATAGATAATATTTCCTTCTGTGTTGAAACACTGCCAGTAAAAACTTCGTTCGGTCACGCCCAAGGGACGAAAAACATTATACAGCATGTTCTCGTTAACTCGTTGCCTACCTCCGAGGTATTGGAAGGCCACCCTTATATCTGGGGTCTGTTTTATCGCAAGCGGAGCAGATTACTGTTACAAGTCGACGTTTATTGTACATTTGGACACGGTGATTAATAATTTATCGTCTAATTTTACCAAGTACTCAATGCTACAACATGTACTGCGATGCGAGTATAGTAAACCCTTTTTTATTTCTGACTGGGACGTTATTTACAATTACTTACCTTTCAGAGGTTGAAACATAAGCCAACAAAAACATATTTTGTGAAAACTTTTTTTAATAAATGTAGCTGAATCTTATGTATTTAGGTGCTGAAACCGAATCTGGCATCAGTTTTTTGTATCACCCACAGTTCTCTCACAATATACATTTGTATACCATTATGTAAAAGAACAGCTTTTAAGCTAGTTTTTGATGAGTCTATAAAAAGCCTCCATTCTTCATTGTCAGTATTAAGTGCACACAAAACGTATTTTCCTGTTGAAGTTCGGCCGAAAAAAAAACATCCATCTTAATTTATTACATATTTAAAAATTAAAACGGAAAATAGCTACGTTTTTGGTCTTCGGCAGTATTTTTTTTAACAGCTCACCAATAAAAATTAATATTAAATAGCAACCAGTTGTCTATTATATATCATGGAGCGGACTCGGATTGGACTCGACTTAGACTTAATATGGAAATAATTTCATCTGTTTACAATAGAATTTCAAACTTTCATTTTATATCTAAACGAAATCGAAGGTGACGTGAAAAGATGGGGAGATACAAATTTGATGATAATTAGAACCAAAGAGGAAACTACTCACCAAATGCTATGATATAATTAAAATAAAGTGATTACATTTTTGATACATTCTATTCTTATAATTTGTAAATGTTGATGTACTAATTCGTCTTCAAATCTTCTCGCTTGTTTCTAACAACTAAACGCCTGCATGTTGCGAAAAATAACGATCCAACATGATGAAGTCTACTGCTTGTATGATTTTGTTTCTTCAGTAGAGGTACTGGCCTACAGATTTAGTCTACTAGAAGACAGGTGGTTGTAGCGCTGTGGATGTGTGACATACTTCACATTATAGCTTTAGGACTTAGGTGCACTTGATGTGGAAACCGACGTCGCCACCTGCTTTGACATTTCACAATTCAGGATGTGGTCATAATGACATCCACGCGTCGTTCTTACCTGAAGCAAGTTCAGCGCATAGAAACACTAGTTTATTATTATTTTTATTTCTATTTAGGAATGTGAGGTGGAAGGGGTTGGTTTTAAGCTAAGGAATATAACGAGGAAGAAAAAAGGGAAACCTAAGACTTAACACTATCCAACGAGAATCTTCGTCATAAGAAGTTCCCATGTGTATTGTCTGTATTTTTTGGAATATTATACACATCATATAGAAGAAATGTTTTAAACGTAACAGTTTTAACACTATTTTTTATTTTATATTGCCGTGGCACGTTGTTAACAAATTCCTCAACCTGCAACTATTGATTTTATAAAATCTCAATTGGCCTCCCACCACTGGGATTCGGGCTCGACACCCGGCAGAGTCCAACCTGTATTTCCGCGTATGAGAAACGTGGCGGACGTTGTTTGCCCGTGCTAACGTGCAAAGGCAAAATGCAACGACGCCATTGCATTTTGCCGTTGCGCCCCATCGGCGCTACGCCAGCAAAATCTTTCTCTCTCTCTGTGTAGTTTAGTTTGTGTGTTTAAATTACGTTACGGTAGCGTTTGTATGCTTATGCACACATATACGCGCGTGCACGTTTGCTAACACACGCACAACACGCTCACACACATTTAAGTATCAGAAAACTGAGACCGGAATAAGTGAGAGAGTGAGCGAGAGAAGAGATTTGGGCGGCTTTTATAATCGAGGTCTTCAAAGCCGTGAGACAGAAATAAAAATAATACATTTCTAGTCTCTGGAATTTTTCTTTTTTCTTCTTTTTTTTACATCTAATCTCACGGTAGGTGGGAGTTGGACAAAACCGGGTGGTCGGGTAAAACAGGGCACCGCTGATATTTCCGCTATAGAATACTGCCCCCTACCTCTGCTCGTATCAGTTAGCACACCTTGCACAGTTACCTCTGGTTATCAGGAGATAGCGCGGTAAATGGCAGCGTCGGGCGTTGACGGTTGAGGAATATGTGTTTTCTGACTGCTGGGGTGTAATTTTTGGCTTCTGTTTGTGTGATACATTCAGTAAGAAGCAACTGTCAAACTATAACGGTAAGTGGGCATGTAAATAAGTGTTATATGCACTACGAATGCGTGTACGAACCAACACACGTGTTTTACTAGTTTCCTCAGAAACCTTTTTCTTCTGTAGCAAGTCGTAATCTGACAAAGCAGGGTACTGTGCTTAGTTGGTTAAAACGGGTTAGTACCCTGTTATATCCAACTGTACCCTGTTATATCAAACCTTCTCTTCATTGTAGCATAAAGATAGACAAGTAGGCTATTCATAATTGTTAAACATAAGTTACAAAACATACTTGATTTGGTTTCAGGCACTGAGCAGTGTATTTTATGTTTGATCTTTTTGTATTTGTCATAAAGTGCATCATCATGCCCTACGTTCGTAAAACCGACCGACAGTCTTGGTCTCAAGAGGCTATGAAAAATGCAGTTTCTGAGGTTTTGGCTGCCAGAATGGGATACCTTAAGGCTTCTAAAACGTTCGGCGTCCCACAATCAACTCTTGAAGCGAGGGTGAAGAAAGCAAGAACTGGTTTGTCGCTTGAGGATGCTACTAAGAAAGGTATGTATTTCAAAATTATTAGATGTTATTAAATACAAAAACAAAAAATGTGGCTTCCTTTTAAAAAACATTTATTAAAACACTAATAATAACATTTTATTATATTTAATATTTGTTTTCAAAATAATTAACATAGTTCTATTTAAACCCTTTTGTTTTAGGATTGGGTCGCCACAACAGCCAAAAGAAAACTAAGATATCTGCAACAACTCAGGATGAATCAAATACTTCTGATGAAGATGAGGCAAATGCAGCTTGTATCGTCTGTAATGACTTATATTCTAACTACAAATCAGAAGAAGGGTAGATTAAGTGTGTTGTGTGCGTTAGATGGGCACATGAACAATGTGCAAGAATTTACACTGATGATGTTGGACCTAACACATGTGATTATTGCAAATTATAAGTTAATGTAAACTTAATGGCATACAGGTAGGCTATAAACAGTTTAGATGATGTTTGAAATTTAAGCGTGTTATATAACTTACACTAACACTCAAAGTGTGTAACTCCAGGTATTTTCTCTAATAAAATGCACATAAACTGATAATGACGGCAACGGACTTCATAAAAGTGCTGTTTGCAAATGTTTTAAGGGTATAATATAAGAAGCACATGTATGTCATAAATAATGCATAATTATCTTGTAAACACTTTTTGATTATAAGGGTTCTCTCATATCTTAAACCCTGCATTAACATATACGATATTGGTGTACCCAGTTTGGTCAGACTAGCATGATAAAACAGGGTACTTTGCAACATGAGAGAAAAATATTAATTTTAAATTTCTCAATGAATGGGGCTGATTTGTCATACCATCAATATCAATAAGGAAATTGAAGATACTTAGCTGTAAACAATGGATACTCTGGTTTAATATCCAGAGACGTTATGAGCATTTATACGCTACGTACAGTGTTTTATCCAACTCTCCCCTACATACTCTTCCTTCACTGGTGTACAAGAATTGTACACGTGGCCGTTATTCCGGCATTTGGTACGCGTGGAACTTGTCGATCTTGCCACTTTAAAAAATACACGACAACCGTGATGATACAATGAACCTTGTGGGGTGTTTTTTTTATATTAAATACCTAGAGTTATTTTTTTAACAAAAAATTGTGACAAAATATAATTCTTGCAGACAAGCGTTTTAAAACTGAATTCCCCGCTATTATTTATTGCATTATTATTTTTAATAAGAATTTCATGACAATATAAATTTATTTTTATGAGTTCAATACCGAGGTATTACATAGTTTAAAGGACAAAAATGATACACACATACACACGTACGCACGTACACGCGCGCGCACACACACACACNGGGGTTTTTTTTTTATATTAAATACCTAGAGTTATTTTTTTAACAAAAAATTGTGACAAAATATAATTCTTGCAGACAAGCGTTTTAAAACTGAATTCCCCGCTATTATTTATTGCATTATTATTTTTAATAAGAGTTTTATGACAATATAAATTTATTTAATAAGTTCGATACCGAGATATTACATAGTTTAAAGGGCAAAAATGATACACACATACACACGTACGCACGTACACGCGCGCGCACACACGCGCGCGTACACACACACACAGAAAGAATTAGGGGGAAAGATAGATGTGACGAAGTTCGCAGTAAATGTGCCTTACGCTTCCAGAACTTGGGTGCCGCCTGGCTGAAGGTATTTTTGTGTGTTCTGCTCCTAGATGCAGTGGAGTGCTAAGGATGACTCAGGCACGTTCATCTGCATCTCGTAGTCTCTAAGTGCAAGGTACTTAACTGATGCGCAGTTGTTTTTTATTCGGCGACGCGCCTCTGTGGACCTTCCAGGGAATAATAAAGACACGGATGTTCTATACATATCCATATACCGTTTTCGGCATTTACTTCTGGAATTTCCAAACCTAAAATTGATAGAAGGAAGCCATGTTTTACCCATGTTCACATTTGAGAAATACGCCGTTGATAAAAGTCATCTTTACGCTAACGGTTTATACTTTCACCACTTCTACAAATTAACGTTACTATGTACCTAACTATCGGTTTTCATGGTTTTATCAAGTGACACGCGGTGATGTTCACAAATATGCACACATTTTTGACGTGAATACGTATTTTAAGCCAAAAAGACACACGGGGTACCAGGACGAAAATGGCGACGAAACGTTTGCAGGGTGATCCATTCCTATACTGTAACTTCGTGTCTAATAACACGATTGAAATAAATGCTGTATCTTTCGATCAGGTATATGACTCCGATGTGCGTATGGCCTTAAGATTGCGCCGCGCATGCGCAAGGCTGAGGTGAGGATCCGCGGCGACTGGCGGCGATTTTGGGAGCGGGCGAAAATGTCCCGACAGTAAGTATATCTCGCGACACCGATTTGATAGCGCTCTGATATTGATGCCAAACGAAATATCTCGTCTAGATTGATCGATTTAGGCCACAAAAGCGAAGTATTGATTTCATTACTTTCATTTCATTCTCATATCCCAAAGAAAAGATCACCCGCTAAATCAGACGTACTCACGTAAATCCCACAGCAGTATCCCCGACACAGCCACGCCACTATTTTACGTCGTCAGTTAATACTGTAGTGATTATGAAATAAAAATAAACTAATTCATTTGGTTATCAGCCTTTAAAATTATATTTTAAATATAACGTTGACACGTAGAACAGCTTCTCACAAATAAGTGCCAAAAATATTAAAATTACATCTAACTAGATGCATATTCATAAAGTGAGTTTTTTTCATTTATTTATTTTAAAAATGCCTAACCGCCAACCAGATATTTGTTATAAAATTCTGCACACGGTATGGTAGCCAGGGGAGGAGATATTGTAATCCCCCCCCCCCCAATTATTTCCCCTCATCATTTAGTATTAAAGTTAGAAAACATGTAGTCACTGTAAGGTAAGATGCATTTTATTATATTGTGAAGTTGTTTTTATCCTGGTATTTGTCCTAATTAACACGTGCCCCTTGCAGCTAGCGCTGGTGTATCATAGCTTTCTTCACTTAAGTCAATGCAGCCCCTTCTTTGAGAAATTCCTGGCTACGTCCCTGCTTCCGGTACACCCTGTGATGCACTGTCGCTGATGCAAGTGCACGGGAAATGCGATGCGCCGGGGCGACTGCGTGGCGTCTGCAGTCCGAGTCGTGTTTACACCGCTGTTAGCTTGCGGCGCGCGCCATTTGGCGGCCATCTTGCGAGGCGGCAAGCCGGCCAAGGTCACTCGCTCACTCCTCGCCACAGCTGTACACGAGTTAGCAGGCCGAGCGCTGCACAACGCCCCACTTGTTCGCAAGCTGTCCCTTCAGCCCGCTGCACACTCACACGAAGCCCTCAATGTTGTTAGCAGAGCTGTTCTAATTGAGTTATCAATACTAGCTCTTTCTAGCAACGAACAATTACATCTGCAATCCATACCATCTAGTATACTTAATATAGTAGCGTTACAAAGCTGACTTCATCGAGCAAACTAATGTACACTTTGATTCTGAACTGCAGGTAGAAACGCTGTGAGGTGATTCCCTACGGAAAATGGTATGTAAGACATAATACGACCTGTCCTACAGAAATTCCTAAGGGAGATAGGTACCGTTGAAAATCAATATTTCAAATTGTTTTATTTCAAAATAATAAAATCTACTTGAGATTAATAAGGGATTCCTTGAATACAGTTGTCATGAATCGAGATCTGAAATTTGTGAACGGTTGTTGGGTAGTATTGTTCATATTCATTGATAAAACAGGAAGTGCTATGTTATCCAACACGTGTGTAATCCTTGGGTGTTTGTCACTTTTAATGACGTCACAATCATGTGTACATGAATGTAAAAAAAAAACCGCTGCTGTGGTGTAACTTTCTCAAGCGAACGGTTGATGAGAAAGCAGACAAAGTTGAAAGGATGCAGTTGGTTGCCTGCCAGGTACGAAAACGGGTGCGAATATCACTGTTTGTCTACAATTTTCAAGACAGAAACGAAAAAAAAAAAAATGTATTTGTGGAGGTGACTACCTTATTGCATATAATGCGGAAAGTCCCAAGCTATTCAAAATTGCAAATGGATGAACTGTCGGGAAAATGAAATATTTTGCATTATACTGTATGTATGTTATACTGTATAAATAATATACTGTATGTTTTTTTAGCAAAACAAAGCGATAAACAGTATTTTTTTTTGGTTCCGCAACAGTAGCTGTAACTTTTTCGGCGTGCTGTACCCCGAACGTATTTAATCAAAATAAAAATCAGGACGAATTCTAACTGCAAAATTAAGTACGGAATTGTCGCTTTTATAGATGACTCACTGTTAACTGAGCACTTTTCAGTCAATCTTTGAAAAAATATCTGCAGCTGACTGAATGTAACTAACGTACGTACTACGTAATGAATGCGACGTTTGTTCTAATGTTTAAGGTTCTGCCATATTTTTTTAGTGGTGTAGCGTTATCAAGCCTCGATACGACTAACGTCCCTAGAAAGGGTATTTTAAAATTGCTAAATATTCTTTGTTAAAGCGTAAGACGCATGTTAACTTTACCGTATAATGCAAGTGCGCGCTGCAGAATGCCACCGGTCTAGATTTCCGCCTATCTTTTGTGCTTGTTCCGATTGCAAGCTAGACGCGCCGTAAAGACTGGCGTTTGGTCGTAGTATTTGCTGAGTATTGTTGAGATGCGCAGGACGCCAGCGCACAGGAATACACCATCTACGTCATACCTTTCCTTGCGTTTCATTGCGAGAAAGGCCAATGGTAGCACTTTTGTGGTTTTCCGTTGTCTGATTTCATGATCCCACAATGTCAGAAAAAGTCTTTGCAACAGTATCATGTAAATACTGCACAATCCATCGTAACAGTGGATTACCCCGATTATTATAGCTGCTAAATAATACCTAGGTAAAAACGCTTAAACAGTACGCTTTTGAGCCTTAGTTTTACATTTTGTTAAGGGGGCAAAATACTTTGGACCCCGTTTTACTAATTTGCGGGTGTACCTGCGCCTTTAGACGTTGCCAATTCGAAATATCGCGCCACGCCACTGACAGAGCCGTATTTAATATGTAAAATGTAAGTTAACTGTGAATGAAGTCGGTTTATTTTGGTTTTACGCAAAGAAAAATTAACTGGCGCAGTTGTATGTGTTTGTAACAGTTTTTACTGTCATGTGTTTAACACATAAATGCTAGTCTATAGGAACGTTACATTAACCGCGTTCGAATTCGCCTTTAAGTACTTTTAATTTTCCACGAGATCAAGTTAGGGCTTTGAATATTTGGGGATGCAGGGAGCATATGTACTGAGCTGGAGGGGAACGACAATTCCACTATTATCTCCGCAAAGGCATCTGCTACTGTTTGCATCTTGTTTTGCGCCAGTTTTCGTGCAAGTTAGCGTAAATTGTGACCAACGAGTTTGAAATAAAAAGTCAACGATGAAGTACTGGCATGTTGTGTCGTTCGAAACCAAATTTATTTTAAAGGGTTAGCCACAAAATAATAGGTAATTTTGTATTTGTACCGCATTCTGTTCAACTTTTAGACATTATCAGTAATTACACTTTCCTTGCGAAAAAAAAAATGAGGGAATATTTTTTGTACAGATACATGTTAAAATCACAATCTTACTGTTTTAGAAATGTACAAATAATGAAAACTAACTCACGAACGTACAGGAGTGAGATAATTCACTCTGAAAGAAGATGTAAAGAGCTACTTCAAGACGTCTATAAAATCGNACGTCTATAAATAGTACAAGGAAACATTTTTTTGTAATTTCAAAAAGTTGCTGGAAATAAGAAACTTTTTGCATATATTTAATTTGTGGCTACCCCTGAATTTCTGTAAAATAATTTGTGCCAAGCATACCTTAAAATGAATTAAGACAAGACGTTTCAGTTGCCTTGTTAAATTTTCTGCAAATACTTTTATTTTTATTTTTACAATACAAAAATAGTAAAAATTTCGACTTTGATATGTCATTTTTCAAAACCTATGCGATCTAAAAGAAATGTTGTCCAAGGAAAATGTAGTCACGGGTAATTTTTACAAGTTGACAGTATGTGGAACAAATATAATTTTTTTTCGTGTCCAACGCTCTTAAAGTGAGGTGAGCCATATTTCATCTAATTTTCGCGTAAGAAACCTTGCTCCTCAAGAGCATTAATGCAATTAATACTGTCTATAAAAAAAACGTAAATAGATATACTTTAAAACATTTTCAGAATTTTTTTTTTTTTAATTTTTTATTTTATGATTTTTAACATAATAAAAATCAAAATAACCAGGAGTATAAGTCCCTAGATTGTATACCAGTAGCGCCATTATGAGTCTTTATAATTCACCACTCGGAATTCTCAGTGCTGCTAATTACCAAANCTCAATGTTGTTAGCAGAGCTGTTCTAATTGAGTTATCAATACTAGCTCTTTCTAGCAACGAACAATTACATCTGAAATCCATACCATCTAGTATACTTAATCTAGTAGCATTACAAAGCTGACTTCATCGAGCAAACTAATGTACACTTTGATTCTGAACTGCAGGTAGAAACGCTGTGAGGTGATTCCCTACGGAAAGTGGTATGTAAGACATAATACGACCTGTCCTACAAAAATTCCTAAGGGAGATAGGTACAGTTGAAAATCAATATTTCAAATTGTTTTATTTCAAAATAATAAAATCTACTTGAGATTAATAAGGGATTCCTTGAATACAGTTGTCATGAATCGAGATCTGAAATTTGTGAACGGTTGTTGGGTAGTATTGTTCATATTCATTGATAAAACAGGAAGTGCTATGTTATCCAACACGTGTGTAATCCTTGGGTGTTTGTCACTTTTAATGACGTCACAATCATGTGTACATGAATGTAAAAAAAAAACCGCTGCTGTGGTGTAACTTTCTCAAGCGAACGGTTGATGAGAAAGCAGACAAAGTTGAAAGGATGCAGTTGGTTGCCTGCCAGGTACGAAAACGGGTGCGAATATCACTGTTTGTCTACAATTTTCAAGACAGAAACGAAAAAAAAAATGTATTTGTGGGGGTGACTACCTTATTGCATATAATGCGGAAAGTCCCAAGCTATTCAAAATTGCAAATGGATGAACTGTCGGGAAAATGAAATATTTTGCATTATACTGTATAAATAATATACTGTATGTTTTTTTAGCAAAACAAAGCGATAAACAGTATTTTTTTTTTGTTCCGCAACAGTCGCTGCAACTTTTTCGGCGTGCTGTACCCCGAACGTATTTAATCAAAATAAAAATCAGGACGAATTCTAACTGCAAAATTAAGTACGGAATTGTCGCTTTTATAGATGACTCACTGTTAACTGAGCACTTTTCAGTCAATCTTTGAAAAAATATCTGCAGCTGACTGAATGTAACTAACGTACGTACTACGTAATGAATGCGACGTTTGTTCTAATGTTTAAGGTTCTGCCATATTTTTTTTAGTGGTGTAGCGTTATCAAGCCTCGATACGACTAACGTCCCTAGAAAGGGTATTTTAAAATTGCTAAATATTCTTTGTTAAAGCGTAAGACGCATGTTAACTTTACCGTATAATGCAAGTGCGCGCTGCAGAATGCCACCGGTCTAGATTTCCGCCTATCTTTTGTGCTTGTTCCGATTGCAAGCTAGACGCGCCGTAAAGACTGGCGTTTGGTCGTAGTATTTGCTGAGTATTGTTGAGATGCGCAGGACGCCAGCGCACAGGAAGACACCATTACGTCATACCTTTCCTTACGTTTCATTGCGAGAAAGGCCAATAGCAGCACTTTTGTGGTTTTCCGTTGTCTGATCCCACAACGTCAGAAAAAGTCTTTGCAACAGTATCATGTAAATACTGCACAATCCATCGTAACAGTGGATTACCCCGATTATTATAGCTGCTAAATAATACCTAGGTAAAAACGCTTAAACAGTAAGCTTTTGAGCCTTAGTTTTACATTTTGTTAGGGGGGCAAAATACTTTGGACCCCGTTTTACTAATTTGCGGGTGTACCTGCGCCTTTAGACGTTGCCAATTCGAAATATCGCGCCACGCCACCGACAGAGCCTTATTTAATATGTAAACTGTAAGTTAACTGTGAATGAAGTCTGTTTATTTTGGTTTTACGCACAGAAAAATTAACTGGCGCAGTTGTATGTGTTTGTAACAGTTTTTACTGTCATGTGTTTAACACATAAATGCTAGTCTATAGGAACGTTACATTAACCGCGTTCGAATTCGCCTTTNTTTTTACTGTCATGTGTTTAACACATAAATGCTAGTCTATAGGAACGTTACATTAACCGCGTTCGAATTCGCCTTTAAGTACTTTTAATTTTCCACGAGATCAAGTTAGGGCTTTGAATATTTGGGGATGCAGGGAGCATATGTACTGAGCTGGAGGGGAACGACAATTCCACTATTATCTCCGCAAAGGCATCTGCTACTGTTTGCATCTTGTTTTGCGCCAGTTTTCGTGCAAGTTAGCGTAAATTGTGACCAACGAGTTTGAAATAAAAAGTCAACGATGAAGTACTGGCATGTTGTGTCGTTCGAAACCAAATTTATTTTAAAGGGTTAGCCACAAAATAATAGGTAATTTTGTATTTGTACCGCATTCTGTTCAACTTTTAGACATTATCAGTAATTACACTTTCCTCNCAAAATAATAGGTAATTTTGTATTTGTACCGCATTCTGTTCAACTTTTAGACATTATCAGTAATTACACTTTCCTCGCGAAAAAAAAAATGAGCGAATATTTTTTGTACAGATACATGTTAAAATCACAATCTTACTGTTTTAGAAATGTACAAATAATGAAAACTAACTCACGAACGTACAGGAGTGAGATAATTCACTCTGAAAGAAGATGTAAAGAGCTACTTCAAGACGTCTATAAATAGTACAAGGAAACATTTTTTTGTAATTTCAAAAAGTTGCTGGAAATAAGAAACTTTTTGCATATATTTAATTTGTGGCTACCCCTGAATTTCTGTAAAATAATTTGTGCCAAGCATACCTTAAAATGAATTAAGACAAGACGTTTCAGTTGCCTTGTTAAATTTTCTGCAAATACTTTTATTTTTATTTTTACAATACAAAAATAGTAAAAATTTCGACTTTGATATGTTATTTTTCAAAACCTATGCGATCTAAAAGAAATGTTGTCCAAGGAAAATGTAGTCACGGGTAATTTTTACAAGTTGACAGTATGTGGAACAAATATAATTTTTTTTCGTGTCCAACGCTCTTAAAGTGAGGTGAGCCATATTTCATCTAATTTTCGCGTAAGAAACCTTGCTCCTCAAGAGCATTAATGCAATTAATACTGTCTATAAAAAAAACGTAAATAGATATACTTTAAAACATTTTCAGAAATTTTTTTTTATTTTTTATTTTATGATTTTTAACATAATAAAAATCAAAATAACCAGGAGTATAAGTCCCCAGATTGTATACCAGTAGCGCCATTATGAGTCTTTATAATTCACCACTCGGAATTCTCAGTGCTGCTAATTACCAAANAGATTGTATACCAGTAGCGCCATTATGAGTCTTTATAATTCACCACTCGGAATTCTCAGTGCTGCTAATTACCAAAACGCGAATTTAAACACTGCCAGTGTAGCATTTTTTTCACATAGCGGAAGGATATGCAATGAGGTGAAAAGAGAAACTGAGCAGGGCTGTTGGACGGAAATGGCTGTCTCATAGTGCGACAAATAACCTAGTGGCAAGAGGTGACGCTACAGTAAATAATTAACTAGATTTTTAATTCGTGTATATTAATCAACAGTTTTCATAAAATTTTCTCTTTGCATGAATTAGACATGTTGAGGTTAATTAATTTTAGTACGTTTTGGTCATCGTCTTGAGAAAAAAAATTTCAATGTCAGAGAAAATAAGATTAAGTTTCCGAGTCTATTATGGTGATATCGGAACTTTTCGACATATTAAAATGCGTTAGTGAACAGAGGTGCTGCTATCTGTTGGCTCGACGTGACACCACCATCAGAATTTCTCGCAGAAAAGCACAAACTGTCAGTTATTGGTTTCTATTTTATTTGCTTGAACCTTAAAGTACGGGTGGAATCAGAGAACAGTCATTTGAGGTAGTTTTGTTCCAGCCAGGGCGACTTTGAACCAGCTACCTACATTATTTAATCGCCTTGAATGCTCGAAGAATTCCTGCACGCTACTTACTGCCTCTCGTATAAATATAAAGAACGAATAGCGAAGCAACAGAGTGCGATGTAACCTGTTGTAACGCATTCAGAATACGAACAAAATCATACTGCGTATTATTTAAACAAATCCATATAAGAACCTGCGGCCGTCATACTTAAATGCCAGTAGCAAACTTTAAGTCGGGAACATTTAGGAATGTAACTATAGCCGTAGTCGATTATTTTAACCAGATGTCAGGTTGTATAAAGCAAGTCTAGTAAATGTTCTATTCCTTTAGTTGGGATCCATGCATTTAAAACAATAACTGTATGAACTGTTAAAATTTATAGGCAGACTTTAAAAGCGTGGCTAATGATATCGGGTTTCGTTCATTTTCGTTGCCACTTGAGAGGAAAGAGGGCAAACGAAACGTAAACGCAACGAAGCGATGCTGTTGTAAAATCGATGGACGACGGGTAGTGTGCGACGGTCGCGGAGTGTCGAGTCGCCGACAAACTGTTTCACAATATTGCAAAAAGCCCTTACGCGAGGGCTGTAAAGTGTCAAAACTGAAAATGTGCGATACGAATTAATTGGGACAACGTTACCCCAAATGGCCGAACATTGCGGCCATAGCTCAGAAAATCACAAGAAAACAATTAATACAAAAGTATTATGGTTTTTAATAAATTGCCGTTAAGTTCTAGAAGTGTTTCGGTTGGGCATTTTAATAGTTTTCTGGGAATACAGCTGAAGAGAAAATCATTTCATGTTATTGCAACACATTTGCATCTTATTTAGAATATGTCGGAAACAATGTTTTTAGTAAACTACCACGGTATGCAAAAGAATCGATAATTTTGAAATTTAAGATTAAGGAAAGTAGTCGGTTACTTACTCATCCGTTTTACAATAAAAAGAGTTTATATCATGCCTATCGGTGAAAAACATAGTGGTTTTATTTGATGGAAAATATGTGACGTAGCATGCTGCAACGTATACTGTTTAGTGACAAATAAATACTGTCTCATCAGTACTATTATTTGTTATTATAAGTGTGTCGCGGGCTTTCAGCTTCGAAAGCCTCGACTGCTGTAGGCCGAGACAAGGTCTGCTGGAGCCGGGGGGCGGCACACTTGCCGCAACTGCTCAGCTTGAAGCGCCCCCCCCCCCTNCAGGGGCACTTTGATGGTTCCCCTTGAACGAACTGGTGACTGCGCGTTCCGTTTCAACGAAGCACTTTTTTCTTTACCTTACACTTGATGGCGCCTTACCTGAAATCGAGGTTGATGGTTCAATAGAATGGTCACGGGCGACCGCTGCCGTCCACAAAACTCTCAACAGCAGCATCAAGACTCTGTCACTGAGCGTGTTTAGTGCGCGTGACACGTTCCGACTCGTGTTAGAAAGGTAGCGGGTTCCATCCCGGCTGACTTCAGCTATTTTGGTACGTGACAGGAGCCGGG